>CAMOHE010041239.1:0-12464 GCA_946598075.1 Artocarpus hirsutus | reverse complement strand
AAAGACACAAGTCAAGACAACGGGCCCACTAGTCATCTTAGGATTAAGATGCAATACAAATGATTGTCTAAAGTGAATCGATTTGCCAAGACAGAATTATTAATCCAAATCAATTCACTTCATGTCCCGATCCAACACATCATCACCTATGACAACGTGCAATGTTTCTATTCACAGAGTCCACCTCTGATGGTCAAGACAAACCATCACCCAATAGGGATATAGACAACATAACAATCTTTACATGAATAAAGCGCCTAACTTTATTCCTTCGATTGCAGATCTTATGATTTAGACCATCACCTTAAGAATCGTGTCTTCCGCATAATCTGTCCATCATATGCCCAATTCTTAAAGGTTTAGACCGACAGTCTCAGACTATTATTTGTTTATCATACATTCAACAAATATAAACGTAAAGAGGACAAGATTTGGTATATAAATAATAAATGAATTCTTTATTGATAAAAATGTCTCCAAAAACTCATTACATTTTTACTCCTTAGGACATACATGTCTAACAGTTCTAGTGAGAGGACATCAAGTCTCGTGTCTCACCAAGTCGATTTTTGTATAGTGCATTCTTAGACTTTCGACCCAAGGGAGCGTTTCATCTCCCCCTATTTTACCTTTTAGGGTATTCTTGCCCAAAAATGTAACCGCTGCCCTCTTCATGTCTTACCATTCCTCTATAATCATTCATTATTTATAGAGTCAATTTTTCTAACCATGCTTCTCAATTTACAACAACATATGCCAAATATTCCTCGCTGTACAATACAAGACGAGTTCATGTTAGTCTCATATGTAATATAATAGCAGTTCAACATATATATATATATATCTTACAATAAAATAACCAATTTCAATTCCATAAAAACCTCGCAAAAGATGAGTAATAGATTTCCTACATCTTTGCAAAGTATCTACCAATAATTTCCAACTTACACAATTCACCATGTAAGCTCTAAGTATGCCATTATCCTAGATGTACACAATAATCACATTTATGTTTCCCAAAGTTTGGATTCAAATACACAAGTTTTAGATCGTTTACTAGCCTTAAAAAGTTGAAAATGGTCAAGTTTAAATTGTCGGGTCGGCCTGTCGATCAACTATTTCCGACTTACTGAACAAAAACGCTATTTTTGGACTCTCTGCTAGCCTGCCTATTACTGTTCATCAGCCTGCGGTTACCATTCATTGGGTATTGTTCATCGCCCTGCCTCCAGAAACCCAAAAAAATAGAGTTTCCTCCATTGAGTTTCAAAACTCAATCCGACTTAATTTATCAATTCCCAAACCATAAAAAATGTATAAAGCTTTTAGTTTATCATATTTTAAACACTTATAACCATTTTTCGTCAAATCTTTATACATCAAGCATATTTAGATCATGAAACTTTAAGTTATACAAGAACATATTTTCAAATCCCAAATACTCAAACTCAAGGCAACTTAACTCTGTTTTTAAAGGTAATTAGAGTTTCAAAACATTGTATAAACATCTTCAAACATCAACAACACAATTTTCATAATCTTAATACCAAAATACAACTTAAAACCAAAGTAAAAGTTTTACAAATTTGACCTTAAAACTTAGCTTAAAAGTATTGGAAATGCTTGGGCCTCTTTAAACTTTAAAATTTATGAAGAATTGTTTGTAGGATTTTGTAAAAGAAAGTCTTGAACTTTTCTTTGGTTCTTTCTCTAATTTTTATGGCTGCCTTAGAGAGAGTTTTTGCTGTGTGTTTCTTATCGAAATGAAAAAGGAAGCAGAAGATAAAAGTAAGAAGAAGAAACGTTAGAGAAGAAGATTAACAGGCAAAAAAGAAAACAAATCATTGAAGGGAGGAAACATGGCAATTGAGGGTAGGTAGCATTTTGGAGGTAGATGTAGGTAGATGGCATTTTGGAAGTAGGGAGGGCAGGTATACCATAGTCTCCTTCGAAGACTTTAGATCATATAATATCAAATGGTATTTTCGTAATTAATTAGAAGTTTCAAGGACATTTTGATCAATATACTAAATAGGTATAGGAAATTTTAGGAAATTTAAAAATAAACAGAAATAAAAATTATGAAATAGATTTTAAATGAAACAAATTTTTAATTGGCACACTAATAATTAATTTAATTACCGTGATACCCATTAGGAAAATAACGGGTGTCATAGCTCTATCCCCCTTAAAGATATTTCGTCTTCAAAATTTCAAATCTAACTATACTAGTAAAAATTACAATTCTATAGCGATTCCGCTTTTGTCTCTACACCCTCAATGTTATTTGTCCCCAAATGCAGCTTATTATATCTCCTTTCATATGTTTTGGGATATCAATCTTACTCTAAATATTAAATCCCTCAACAAGAGTATTTCTAGCAGGTTCCAACTTACAACACCATGTTATGGTTTAGGAATTTGATCAGAAAAACATATATGTTGGTCATACCATTTTTTCAATCCTTCACCATCCATGGATTGTGATTTACAATTGCATTATGGAGATTGCTAGAAAAATTTTATATACTTCATCTTTGGGTTCCTTTTTCTTTTTGAGTAAAGAAAAGTCAAAGATGGTTGATTTCATATTCCAACTAATAAACTAAAACATAATCATAAAATATATATAACACAAACGTTTCTATTCAAAATCACACATTAAACTTATACATAGAGATATTAGAGGGAATCTCATAATTATAGCCAATTCGACAAATTTTTCATTAAACAACTACCTTTATAGCACACAAACATTTCACCCACATAACACACTCATATTTTCTACAATAATGTTTTCTTCCATAGCATAATCTAGAAATTTCAAAGACCATTATAAAAACCATCTACATTCAAAAGTCCCAAGGGTTTGGAATAAAAGCCCAATAATTACTTACAAGCAACTACAAATATTTCCTCAAGGGTACCTAAACCACCGAATAATGCTATAAAAGCTTTAGAATTATCGATTATGGCTTTGAGACACCTAAGGATGCTCCTGACTCCTTTTTCCTTACCTATGGTTTCCTTACAAGCGTTTCCTTCAGCTAGAATATGAGGCCAAATCCCTACGGCTGTGGCATCTTAAGACCTAGTTGTTAGCATCAAATTTTCCATCATTTTTATACTACCACCCCCATAGATTATGTTAATCTTCCTGCATGCTAGGACTTGCCCTAAGTGTTTTACAGCTTCTAAATAGGCTTTATGTTTTCCAAGGCTGGAACCACAAAAGACACGGACATTCTTTATTTTCTTGGTGGACTGGGAGGTAGACATATTTGGTTTGTATGAGTAATTACTTTATGTCTGCTCCATTTACACTCAAGGTTCTACATGAGATTTTAAAGGCGAGGGTTACACAAAAAGGACTAAAGAGATAGATGAGTAGGTAACGAAAAGGTAATCCAAAGATTTAAAGAAAATCTTATGCAGGTAAGAAAATAAGATAAGGTGATTGATAGTTTATGAAAAATCTAATTTACTTTTTGATAGTTTACGAAAATCTAATTTACTTTTTGAAAAAGATCATACTCTAATTATATAACTTTTGATAATTGAGAATAGTTTGACAGAAGACACTCTTGACACAACCGTAGATCTTTTGACAAATGCACACCGAATCTAAAAAATCCTTATAAATGACAAATATTATAGAACTTTTAAAATTTGAGACACAAATTTTCCAAATATCTAGATAAGTTTTAAAAATTTCAAACATGTTATAGCACTGTATGTGAAGTGCTTGACAGGATAATATATTTTATTATATATATATGTTAAAGAAAACCATAAATCAAATAAGACACTAACACTTATTGTATTACTCTAACAACCGCAATTATACTAGACACAAAGGCAAATATTTTGATTTTATTAAATACTAACTGAAATGATTTCAAACAACAAATACTAAACAACCTTTATAGAGTGATGACTTATTCCCCATCCAGTTTTCTTATGGCTTGGCAAACAGGATCTAAAAATACAAAATTCCTGAGGCGTTGTCATTCTGCATAGAATTTAGGCGAAAGTTTAAAAATAGCTCCTTGAACATATCCACTGGGGTGACCATGAAGAGGAGAATGGATGTTGTCCAAGTTCTCCTTTGAAAGTCTATCCCTACAAAATCTTATTTCATCCTCTCTATTCGTAGACATATAACCAAGTAAAGTATCTTTATCGTTACAATTTTGGCTTTCACATTTGTTACAAGTGACTACAATAGCACGAGCTCTTCTTCTCATCGAACAATGACTGGTACCCGATCCTGATAAACCGACATCTTGACAGAAGTCACTCAGATGAATCTTCTCCTCTATCAACATTCTCACATCACAAGTGATGCCAAAACGCATAAGAATCCATAACCAAGTGATCCTAGCCTTGTATTTCTTTCTAACAAACTTTTGGAAGAGTGTTGAGAAATACTTTCTTAGGTGTTGATACTTTAGGTCTATGATGAGATGAAAGAAGAGTAGATAGAAAGGAAAAATAGAGACGATAAGTTGCAGAATTCTGGAATTCCTTCTTTCTTTAGAGAGAAAAGGAAGAAGTTCTAGAGAGAAATGAGAGGATTTGCGATTTAGAGATAGAGAATAACAAATTAAGAGAGAGTATAAGCTTGAAGAAATAAGGTCCTATGCACAATAGACGTATATATAGACAACGCTTAAACCACTATGGATGACACGTGTAGAGGCCACGTGTATGAACCAAACTGATTCAGGATTTGGACTAGGCCTAAATGTTCTAAGCTAAAATAGGTCAGGTTGTTTCGGGCCTTAACGAGTTAAATAACAATCATGAAATTGAAAACCAACTTGCATAGATCTTAAGCCCAATTCGAAGCCCACTAAAAGTAAAATTAACTATGAACAACAAGTCTAATTTAACAAACATCAAAGATCTTCCTGAATGGTATTCGAATCATTCCATAACAATAAAATCCTCTAGTAACTCAAATAATTTGTTTTAATCAAAACCTTATTGAATAATGCATATACTTATATGTTATCCTTAATACTCAACATCTGTCAATGGATTCATCATCGTCACTACCAAGGGTTTAGAATATGACAAACCTTGAAACCAATACGATTTACATCTTCCAACATAGACCATATCAATGAGCAAAGACCTTTGATGTTACTACTTCAGAACATTTACAACCTCCACAATTCCTCTTATACAATATTCAATTTCCTCATATAACAAAACCTCAGGTAACCAAAAGATTTACATGTAAACATATAGAAGTTAAACCTTTCATTGTAAATATCCCAAATTATTATAGGTGCCTTAAATATATGATTTACCTAACGAAACTCCTATTGGTCATTTTCACATTGCATCTATTCATAAAGATTCATTGATACACTTAAATATAATATACGCAATGAAATATTCCAACCTTGAAATTTAGGCATTCTTTGCCTTTACACAGTCTTAACATACCAAAAGACTAATGTTTATCTCTCTCAAGATTCAATACATGAATTCCTAACTTATCTCATATTCTTAAGTAAATGGAACCTCTAAGAAAATTTATCGAGACTTAAGCACTATCAAGTACACGCATAATCTCTACATAGGTTTAAATCAATTATGCAAAATTTAACACATCTATGCCAAACTTTGAAATCAACAACTCAAGCCTTATATTTCTTATTATTTTTTGTAAGATAAAAGGCTCTTAAATCCTTGTATCTATACGAATTTCTCATCATTCCATACGAATTAGAAATGCTTATAGATCGTAGCATTATACGAATCTCTCATAAGCATTCTACATATAAATCTATTCCTTATAATTATTATTCCGACATAACCATTAATACTTTCATTCTATATAATCATCGTAGTCACATAACTGTTAATATTTCCATTCTAGGGCCTTTCCATGTTACATCCTCCTGTACTGTATAAATCAACCTAAAGGTTCATTTCGATGATGACATTAAAAATTTAACTTCAAAACCATCTCGAAAACAGATTTTTAGAATGATGTTACACTCTCTAGGTTAACCGAATATAGGCTCTGATACCAAAAATTCTATAACGCCCCTAAGTGAATGTTAATAGTTTTAAATAAATTAAAGAAAGATAAAAAATTTAAAATAAGACATCAAAAGAAATTTACCCGGGACTTAAATGAAAACCCTCAATTTCAAAATAAAAAATTAAACAACAAATAAACCACAATTAATGTAGCACCTTAAATTTTAATAATATAAAACTGTCATCATCATCATTCCAACCCTGAACACATCTTAATACGGTCACAGAAACTAACAAATGATGCTTACATTATCATAAAGGATATTCTTTGATAAATGAAACAATTCCAAGGAAATACAACTACATAGCTTCCTTAACTATATTTCTTGTCACCACCTCACACACTGTAAGTCCTAAAAAGATAAAAATATAGGGGAATGAGCAACAACATGCTTAGTAGAGAAAACCATTACTCACCTTAAGGTTTTATTCATTACCACGTTAAACCTGCATAGTTAGTTAGTTTCATCATTGTCTAGGTTATGAGATTTATTATGATCATATTCCGTAGATACCATAGTTAATCATTACCAAGTTTCATACATATACAAATACACAATTATTACAATTCATCATTATTCCTACGTATCCACATTCAATAGAGTATCACTCAACTCATTGAAACCCAAGTGGGCGCGCTTGACCACCCTTCAAATATTCCAAGGGTGTTTTGGTGAAAGGACATCAAGTCCCGAATCCCCACCAATTCGATTCATGTACAGTGCATTTTGGGACTTTTGACCTAATAGAAGGTCATCACCTCCCTTTATTTTACCTTTTAGGGTATTCGTACCCAATGACGTAACAGTCGCCCTCTTCACGTCTTACCATTCCTCTATAATCATTCATAATTTATAGAGTCATTTTTTCTAACCATGCTTCTCAATTTACAACAATATAGTCAAATCAATATATTCTTCACTATACAATATAGGACAAGTTCATGTCAGTCTCATATGTAATATAATAGCAGTTCAACATACATATATATATATTTATATGTATCTTGCAATAAAATAACTAATTTTAATTTTATAAAAACCTCACAAAAAATGAGTAATAGATTACCTACCTCTTTGCAAAGTATCCACTAATAATTTTCACTTACACAATTCACCGCGTAAGCTACAAGTACGCGGTTATCCTAGACGTACACAACAATCACATTTATGTTCCCAAAGTTTGGATTCAGATACACAAGTTTTAGATCATTTACTAGCCTCAAAAAGTTAGAAATAGTCAAGTTTAAACTATCAAGTCGACCTGCCAATCAACTGTTTCCAGCCTACCAAACAAAAATGTTATTTTTGGACTCTCTGTCGGCTTGCCTTTATCGTTTATCGACCTGCCAGTTACTGTTCATCAGGTACTGTACATCGATTACTGTTCATTGGGCATTGTTCATCGACCTGCCGCCAAAAACATAGAAAAACAGAGTTTCCTCCATTAAGTTTCAAAACTCAATCCGACTCAATCTATCAATTCTCAAACCATAAGAAATGTGTACAACTTTTAGTTTATCATATTTTAAACACTTATAACCATATTTCTTCAAATCTTTATACATAAAGCATATTTAGATCACGGAACTTTAAGTTATGTTTTCAAATCCCAAATACTCAAACTCAAGGCAACTTAACTCTATTTTTAAAGGTAATTAGAGTTTCAAAACATTGTATAACATCTTCAAACATCAACAACACAATTTTCATAATCTTCATACCAAAAAACAACTTAAAACCAAAGTAAAAGTTTTAAAAATCTAACCTCAAAACTTAGCTTAAAAGTCTTGAAAATGCTTGGGCCTCTTCAAACTTTAAAATTTGTGAAGAATCGTTTATAGGATTTTGTAAAAGAAAGTCTTGAACTTTTCTTTGGTTCTTTCTCTGATTTTTATGGCTACCTTAGAGAGAGTTTTTGCTGTGTGTTTCGTGTCAAAACGAAAAAGGAAGGAGAAGATAGAAGTAAGAAGAAGAAATGTGAGAGAAGAAGATTGAGAGGCTAAAAAGAAAACAAATCATTGAAGGGAGGAAACATGGTAGTTAAGGGTAGGTAGCATTTTGAAGGTAGATGTGGGTAAATGGCATTTTGGAAGTTGAGAGGGCAGGTGTGCCATAATCTCCTTCGGAGACTTTAGTTCATATAATGTCAAATGGCATTTTCATAATTAATTAAAAGTTCCAAGGACATTTTGGTTAATATACTAAATAGGTATAGGAAATTTTAAGAAATTTAAAAATAAATAGAAATAAATATTATGAAATAAATTTTAAATGAAACAAAATTTTGATTGGCACTCTAATAATTAATTTAATTACCATAATACCCGTTAAGAAAATAATGGGTGTCATAGGTTGAGTATACAAGGCAAGATGAAGAACTTTGAATCTGTTACTCGAGTTACATTTTGATTGCTAAAACATAGAATCTTGAGTTGTTATGCCTAGGTAAAGGTAAGCAATGGCATGATGATCCTAAGATTGGATTTTGCTTCATTTTCTAGGTGAAATTATGTTTTTTGCTAAACGTACTCAACGATACATGGTTGTAGACAAGTAATAGAATACATCGTTCTTAAATAAATTTGCTTATTTTTAGTTAATTACCAAAATTGTGTTAACTTTACAATATTCTGAATAAATGATTTCAAATAAAAATTAAAACTAATAAAACAAAATATTAATAAACAAATGAAGTAAAATAAAATGTTCTACAAATTCAATTTCACCTAATTATATCACTAAGTATCTATTAGTCGTTTTAATTATGTTATCTAGTTAAATAAAAGCCAAAATTTCCTAAACTCTCCATAAGTCATTCCTCTTAGTAATTAGGAAATATCCTATATTAAGTGGTGAACTATATTCCTTTGTCTACTAAAGATTTAGAATTTATTAGAATCTAGGATTTCATTAAATGCTACAAAATTATAATGGGTATATTCCTATCTCGCTAAAAATCATGTTATTTTATGATTGGCCTAGCAAATAAATCCCACTCTCGGTAGCATTAACACCGTATAAAATAATTATCTAACATAGTTTAGACAATCACAATTGATTTAAATAAATGAAAAATCAAAACAACATAAATTAAGCTATATTGAAAATCCCTAAAATATCAACATTCAAACAGTGAACCAAAAAAATGAAAGTAAAAATAGATAACACCAATATTCAAGTAGTATTAAAATATACAAAAGATTTAGACAATAGGAATGAGAAAGAATTCACCAAAATAGAAGTATTACAAGCTTCAAGCTCCTCCTCTCTCAATTTTCTTCTTCCTCTTTTTTGTAGCTTCAGGCATGCTCATTAATAGTGTCTAAAAAAATAAATCTAAATCCTAAAATCTAAAAATAAAATTCTAATCAACAATTTATTTTCTTTTTTTTTCTTTTTATTCATTTTCTCTCTTGGATCTGTTTCAGCACTCAAAAATGACCTCCTCAGGCTCCAATGTTCCCCTTTCACGCCAGGCAAGATAAATTTGTAGCTGAACACGTTCCGATCAACAATTAACGATGGAGTAATTCGCAACACCCAACGACTGGAGATAGGACTAGTTACGCGGGTGCACGAAGCGTCAGTAAGACGTGGAGCAGATGATCCTATGTTAGCCCATGCTCAAGTGCCGCATGACAAAATCCAATTCCTGAGAGACTGTGGTAGACTGCATCGGCATGCTCCTGTCATCGTGGCTGCCACGCGCTCATGAATGGAAAATTGGAGCAAATTTGACGGCTGGAAATGCCAGTGTAGCGCACACTCTTCCATCTGTGTGTAGCGAATCCGTTGGAGCTGTTCAAAATTAGAATGTCTTCACTTTTTTTACCCTAGTTTAGCTCCAAAATTTCAAGCAAGCCCCTTAATGGCCCATTTCACCTAATTTATCATTAAAAAAAAGGAAATTAAAATTAATGAAGGAAAATTTTAAATTTAATTAAATTAAAACCAAATGAAACTAAAATAATAAAAATTACTCAAAATATAATGAAAATAAATAAAAATATCAAGAACATAGGAAAATTATATGTGCATTACATTGCATTAATGTCTATTTTTATAGAGTTATCAAATTGCATGATAGTCTTAACATAGGGTTTCCCTTAATTCTATTTTATTTTTATATATGTTTACGTTTATATTTTAGTTATCTATTTACTTTCATGTTTTGATGACCGTGTTTAGGAGAGGTTCCTAACCTGATCATGCCTGTTTTCCCAACCTGATCATGCATGTTCTTCGTAAGTTGTGAGAATTAGTTGGCTCTATGATTTGTGAGCCCGTGGTATTTTCCTATGCTAACCACATAGGTAATAGGGTTCGGTAAGCCCCTGGCACTACACTGAAAACTTTAGAAGCGATTACGACATTCTAGAAAAGAGTATTTGTGGTTCTACAAACAAGTATAGGAGCTCAAAATGAGCTCCAAATTTGGCTCTGCATATTAGCATACAATGTAGCAGCATATGTGATTACTTTATGCTTTGTTATGCCATATGCTATGAAATGTGTTTTTGTGATGATGCATATGAGTCAAGTTGTTCTCTTATTGTAATTCATTTTTTACCCCTTTACTGAGCATCCAGCTCATTTGATTTTTAAGTTTTTCTCTCCCTTAGGCTGTTGAATGTGTTGGAAAAATAATACGCAGCAAAATTTTAAAAATTTTTAAATCAGAGTATTTTTCAAAACACAAATTTGACATACTATATGTATAAATTAACTTGATCTTACTAACCTTGTATTTGCCGAAAAGCTTTCGAAATTTGTGTAGAGAAGTAACATACCAGAAGAGCCTCAACCAACTGGTCTTCTTTGCTATTCTCTATCCACGATCGGAGTGAGTGTGGACTCACACGTATAGCTCTTCCTCAAGGTGAGTCTCCTTCCAACCAATTGAGAAAACCCAAAACTAGTGTTCATGATTTGTGAACAAGAGCTCTCAGGAAGTTTCAGATTCTCACTAGTAGAGTATCACTCTTAATCTCTCAATTGATCTAAATAACTCATTAAACGCACTCCCTATTTATAGAGGTTGGGTCTAGGGTCATTCCTTATCAAATAAGGTCTCAAAAATTCGAAGCAGTATCAAATTCGGGTCAATATCGGATAAGATACGCGTAAAAACGCGTGATTTTTTATTCACGCATAGGCAGGCCAATCTGCCTGATCGACAGGCCGAACTTGCCTCATCGACAGGTCAAACTTTAGGATCGGCATGCCGAACTGCCGAAATAAAAATCACGCGAATCTTTTATTTTTCACCTGAGATTCTATAGGATAAAGCCTCAATTTTAATTCAAATAACCCAATAGAAAATTTATCTAATTAAAATAACTTTATCTAGATAATCTCTAGGATAATAAATAGATTCCCAATAATTCTATAAGTTTATCTTGATTTAATTTATCTAAAATTAAATCAATTGATAAACAGACAAGAATTATCCGATCCTAATAATTCAACAAGTTTATATTGATTTAATTTTGTCACAAAATTAATTCAACCGATAAACAGACATGAATTATTTGATTCTTTCAAATTTTAACCAATCTAATAAACCTGACATAAGTCACCAAATTTTGAAAAAACACGCCGTATCGTTACAGGATTTTGTGAGCTAGCAAAGGGGACCAAATAGACCTATATAGTTCAATCTCCCGATAATTATGAAATCCAATATTCTAGATATACATTTCATAATCATCAACTCCAACGCTACTCCACTAAAAGCTTGGAGCTGCACTCTCGAACTCTATAGGATTACGAAGCCCGTATAGCCAAGTCTCCTTGACATATCATAGTGTATCATTTCCCCATAGGATTATCCATAATCGGCTTAAGGACAAGTTTTGTCTTACCTTCTCGATTATTTTTATCTTACGTTCCATTATCTCACCATCGAAAAACTTACCATCCAAAGACAGTATACCATTTGGTTACACCTATGTATCCAAATGGTTGAGCGCTCTAGTTTTTCAATTACAGGATAATACATATAAGAGAATATCACTACTCCTAAAGAGGAGCTATGGATTCCATATCGATGAATAACAGGTCTACGTCATCAAAAGTCATGCCTCTAACGTACCAGCATGCATACCACTATTAAGATGTGGGTGTCACCCTTTGGCACATCAAAAGACACAAGTCAAGACAATAGGCCCACTATTCATCTTAGGATTAAGATACAATACAAATGATTGTCTAAAGTGAATCAATTTGCCAAGACAGAATTATTAATCCAAATCAATTCACTTTATGTCCCGATCCAACACATCATCACTTATGACAACATGCCAATGTTTCTATTCACAGAGTCCACCTCCGATGATCAAGACAAACCATCTCCCAATAGGGATATAGATAACAAAACAATCTTTACATGAATAAAGTGCC
>CAMOHE010041237.1:0-40922 GCA_946598075.1 Artocarpus hirsutus | reverse complement strand
CCCTCCTCTCGCAACTAGGCTAGAAAATGATCAATGGCTGTAGAGAATGTTGGAAAAAATGGTTCAAAACTATTCTGAGGCCTAATTTTTAGTAGGACCCACCTCATAAAAGTGGCTGGTCTTGTCAGATTTGCGTTTTCTGTCACATTGAGACTGAAATCATATATTTATATGCTCAAAATGGTAATCGGTTGAATGAGAAATTGATGCTCAGAATGTGCCCCTTGACATTTGATTTTGTTGGAAAAAAGCCTTAATGTGGAGTCCTACATTGGTTAGGCATCAAAGCTTGATATGATTTTCAAATGGTTACACATTTATGTTTGGATAAGATGTTGTACTTAGGAGGCTCTCTCACATGCAGGGGGGTTGCAAATCATGACCCCGGTGGAAGCCCAATGTGTGCGCCTACGATGTGGGCGACATGAATGCTAGATTTGTTGAGCCTGCATTGCATGGGCTACATTTTGCAAAAATTTTTATTGCTTCTAACAATAAATCCGAATTTGAGGTTTAATGGCTTAGCATTAAAGCTGTAGTGAAAGAAGTTAATGGCGAGCATAAATGGCACCAAATTAGACCTCACAAAACTTAAATTTAAGCCATGTTGTAACAACCCCTTTACCAACCTATATAAAAGGCCAGTTTTCTTCAATTTGAGACACACGAATTGCACAAACAAACACAAAGCTTTTCTCTCTTTTTGAGTTCTATTTCTCTCTTTTTCTTTTGAGTTTTGTCTAGTTCTGTTTAGACGGTTTTTGGTGATAGAGGATGACACTGTTTTAAGTTTGCCGGAGGCGGTGCTCGATCATGGAAAGTTCATCACCGTTTGTTGTTGTATCCTAGGAGACAAACGTCCATTGAATCCTTGTGCACAAACGGAGGAGACAAATTTGTTTTAAGGAAAGTATGAGCCACATATGCCTCGACTATCAATCTTGTTCCAATTAGGATTTGGTCTCCGTTTGAAGGTTTAATCTTGGTTGTAATATTTTGTTTCTAATTTCATAGAAATATTCCTTCAATTGTTTCCTTTATATTGTACCTGTTTGTTGTTTATCTCCTATATTTCTAACAATCTTAAAACAAATTCCATAGCATCCATTTGACGACGAACAAGTTTATTAGATTTGAAAGAAAATTTTTTTTACTTCTGCTATGATGTTCCTCGAATTTACTATTTATCTATATAAATTTTTATGTTTGTAAAGTTTAGTTAAATTTATGTTTATATATGAATGTTATATATTAACTAGTTAACATTTATAAATGCTTACAGATTCTTTCTATAGACAATTTTGTTTACACTTTTTGTTTATATAGTTGACAATCTTGTTTACTTACATCGTTGTTTGTTTATATATAGTTTATATGTCAAAATCAGTTTTGGTTTTCTGTTTTTATATTAAAAATGTTTATATTTAGAAACTACACAATTTACACTTATAATAGTTGTATATTATGTTTATATAAAAAAGTTTAAAATAGTTTTGTTTATTGTTTCTTCCAAAAACGTTTACACACAGTTATTGTTTTATAAAGTTTATAAAGTTTTATTGAAAATAAAATATTTATTGTATATTAAAAGTCTATTTTATCTCTTTTACCTCATATTGTGAATGATTATAATTTGTTTATGTTTTTTTGGTTTTATTTGTTTATGTTTTCTTTGTTTAACTTATATATGTTATAGTAGTTTATTACATAAATATTATTTCATTCAAAACGTTTATGTTATAACCGTTTGTTATATTTTGATTATTATATATATATATATATATATTAAGTTTACTGTTTCTTAAAAAAACGTGAATTTATCTTTGATATAAATTTTAAGACTTGGATTTTGGTATTTGATGAAATGGGTGATAACATGAACGTTGTTCCAATTGAGAATGTTCTAACTAGAAGCACTTCTAAAACACCAATGCCGTTTCTTCAGGTTCATGCCTCGACCTCGGTGTAACCTTTGTCAGTTTTGGTTTCTATGAACCACAACAAGAAACCTAAGAAATTCAGTGGATTGAATTTCAAAAATTGGCAACAAAAGATATTGTTCTATTTAACAACATTGAATCTTATGCGATTCTTGAAAGAGAATCCTCCTATTGTTAGGGAGGATGAAACTGATGTCCAAACTTTGCTTGCTATTTGAAGCATGAAAGCATTCTAACTTCTTATTGAAGAACTATATTCTGAATGGCTTCACTGATGCACTATATAATGTGTATAGTCCAAAAAACACAGCTAAAGAAGTATGGGAGTCTTTGGACCATAAGTACAAAACAAAAGATGCTAGTGCTAAAAAGTTCATAGTTGGACAGCTCATGAACTATAGAATGGTGGATTCCAAGACTGTAATAAGTCAAGTTCAATAGTTGCAATTACTCATTCATGAAATTCATGTAGAAGGAATGGTAATTAGTGAGTCTTTTAAGGTAGGTGCAATTATAGAGATGCTAGCCCCTACATGGAATGATTTCAAGAACTATTTGAAGCACAAGTGTAAGGAAATGAGCATTGAAGATCTTATTGTTCGAAAAACAATAGAGGATCTAAGAAAAAGCTCTCTAACAAGTCTGTTGTCAAGCAAATGTAGTGGAGCATGATAAAAGCTTCAAGAATAAGAAGAAGACCTAAGGGAAGAATTTCAAAAAACCAAAAATTCCAAGGGAAGTGTCTCAATTGTTACAAGGTATGTCACAAGTCGTCAGATTGTAGGCTGCCAAAGAGAAACAAGAAGAAAGAGGCCAATGTGGTGGACACTATCATACTAGAAGTTTCAAACCTAAATCTTTCTGTTGTGGTAAAGTCAACATGGTGGACTCCAACCCAAAGGAGTGGTGGTTAGACACTGGGGTCACACGCCATGTTTGTTGTAATAGAGCTACCTTTATTGAGCTCATACTATTAGATTCCAAAGGGAAGCTATATATGGGTAACTCTGCCACATCTGAGATCAAGGACCAAGGGATGGTATTTTTCTAAAAATGATATCAAGCAGGGAAGTCAAGCAGTAAAATGTGTTGATATCCCTGATATCTAGAGGAATCTCATTTCTAGAACTCTAATAAGTAGAAATGGCTTTAAGATGGTTTTTACAGCTGATAAAATAGTTTTTTCCAAACATGGGATGTATGTGAGAAAGGGATATGTAAAAAAGGTACGTGGAAAATGAATGTAATGGCTATTAAGCCCAATTCTATTAATGAAAAAAATAAAGTCTTTTGCTTATATGCTTGAGTCTTCTAATTTATGGCATGCTAGACTAGGTCATGTTAGTTATGATACTTTGCATAGACTAATTAACTTGGATCATATATCCATGTTTAATATTGATCCTAGACATAAGTGTGAAATATGTGTAGAGGCAAAACGAACGAGATCTTCTTTCCAAACGATTAAGAGGAATATTGAGCCAGTTAATTTGATACATAGCAATGTTTGTGACTTAAAATTTGTTCAAACTAAAGGTGGGAACAAATGTTTTGTTACTTTCATAGATGATAGCACAAAATATTGCTATGTATATTTACTTAAGAGCAAAGATGTAGTTATAGAGAATAAGTAAGAAGTTGAAAACCAACTTAATAAGAAAATTAAGATGGTAAGAAATGATCGGGTGGTGAATATGTAGAACTATTTAGTGAATTTTGTGCACAATATGGTATTATTCATAAGGTTACACCACCCTATTCTCCTTAGTCAAATGGTGTGACTGAACACAAAAATCATACCTTAAAGAATATGATGAATATGATGCTGATAAGTTCTAGATTGCCAAACACATCAAGGAAGGCCATTTTGTCGGCTAATTACCTTTTAAATAAGGTACCTCGAAAGAAAAAAGACAAGACACCTTATGAATTATGGAAAGGTAGAAAGCCTTCCTACAAACACTTGATAATGTGGGGGTGTCTTGCAAAGATAATGGTACCTACACCAAAAAAGATAAGAATAGGTCCTAAAACGGTTGATTGCATCTTCATTGGTTATGCCCACAACAGTAGTGCATATCGGTTACTTGTGTATGAATCTAGAAACCTTGAGATTCACAAGAACACCATAATGGAATCTAGGAATGCATCATTTTTTGAACATGTATTTCCTTGTAAATCAAAAGAGGATGGTCCACGTTCATCTAAACAAATGTTTGAGACTATTGAAGAGAATAATCAGGATCACCAAGAAGTTGAAACTAAAAAAGTAATGGAACAGCGTAGACGAAGCAAAAAGGCAAGGATAGAAGAGTCATTTGGATTAGATTTTCTGACCTATATGTTAGAGGCTGAACCTCAAACTTTCAAAGAAGCTGTAAGCTCATTTGAGGGTCCTTTATGGAAAGAAGTCAAAAAGAGTGAAATTGATTCTATCATGCAAAATCATACTTAGGAATTAGTAGACCTTCCTTTAGGAAGTAAACTGCTAGGTTATATGTGGATTTTCAAACGAAAAATGAAAGCAGATGGAACAATTGACAAGTATAGGACTAGACTTATTATAAAAGGTTATAGACAAAAAAAGCCTTGATTACTTTGACACTTATTCTCTTGAGATGAGAATAACCTCCATCAGAATGATTTTGGTGATTGCCGCTTTGTAGAATCTTAAAGTACATCAGATGGATGTAAAGACTGCTTTTCTTAATGGAGATCTTGAAGAGGAAATATATATAGAACAACTTAAGGGTTATATTACTCTAGGACAAGAAAAGAAAGTCTGCAAATTGGTGAAGTGTTTATATGGGCTTAGACAAGCACCAAAGCAATGGCATGAGAAATTTGACAATGTTATGATGTCAAATGGTTTCAAAATTAAGGAGTGTGCAAGTGTGTTTATGTTAAAAAAACAGATGATGGATATGTCACTCTTTGTTTATATGTAGATGACATGCTAATCTTGGGTAGCAATGATCGGATGATCAAATTTACCAAAGACATGTTGAACTCAAGGTTTGCCATGAAAGACATGGACCTATTGATGTAATTTTGGGAATGAAAATCAAAAAGTCACCTAATAGACTTATCTTGAGCCAGTCACACTATGTGGACCAGATACCTGACAAATTTGGTAAAAATGACTCTGGCATGGCTAGAGCACCAATAGATATTAGCCAACATTTGCCCAAAAATAGAGGTGAAAGTATATCCTAGGTAGAATATGCTAGAGTGATAGGCAGTTTAATGTACTTAATGAGTTATAAAAGACCAGATATTGCCTACGCTATGAGTAGTCTGAGTAGATTCATGAGTGAATTAGGAGATGACCATTGGAAAGTGATTGTTAGAGTACTTAGGTACTTACGATATACTCGTGATTATGGGCTACACTATATAAGAGATACTACTGTTCTTGAAGGGTATTATGACGTAAGTTGGACATCTGATATATAAGATTCTACAACTATAAGTGGATATGTATTCAATTTGGGAAGCGTAACAGTCACATGGAAGTCCTCAAAGCAAATGGTAATAACTAGATCTACTTTAGAATCTTAATTTGTAACCTTATATAAAAGCAATGAAGAAGTTGAATGGCTAAGGTATTTTTTGGAAGATATTCCTAAGTGGCCTAAACCTATACCTATAATATGTATACATTGTGATAATCAATCTGCTATTAGTAGGGCATAGAATGTAATGTATAATGGTAAGTCAAAACATATACATCATCGACATAATACTGTTAGACAACTGATCTCGACTGGAGTCATAATAATAGACTATGCAAGGTCCAAAGAGAATATTGCGGATCCGTTAACTAAAGGACTGAATAAAGATCAAGTTGAGAAAAAATCAAGAGGAATGGGACTTAAGTCCATGAAAGAACAGGTCGAAACAATGGAAACCTAACCTTGTTGACTGGAGATCCCAAGATCAAGGTTCAATGGGACAACTAAACTAATTAAACCGAGTAAGATCACTATGAGGTTTACCCTAACCCATTCCTATGATAAAAACAGTGATGCCAGTAGGGAAAGGTTAAGCAGTTTGCTTTTAATGATTCTTATGCATCGAATACCATGGGAATTTGAACAAAGTAATACGGGTTACTCTTAAAGTAAGAAATCACCTATGTGAGAGAGAAGTGGGGCCATTGCAAAGGAGAATTGCTAGGGCTCAATTCTTTAGAAACTCTTACAGAACCAGGGAGATGTTCATGGCCAAAATGAACATAACCATGAGAATTTAAACTATGTCAAGAAAATATATGTGCGAGGTATGTTATTATTTACACAAAAGGCAGAACATTTCATGGACATCATGTCTATTGGTAAGCAAGTAAAGAAAATATATTTTCACAAAGGAATGCTCAAGAGTTAACGCCTACCTATCCTATGTAGGACCTAGAACTCTATCACTATGAAATGTCTTTGTTTTCCCTTGTAGTTGGTAAATTTCATTCATGTGGGTGATTGTTGGAAAAAATGGTTAAAACCATTTTGAGGAGCCATTTTAAGGCCTAATTTTTAGTAGGATCCACTTTGTAAAAGTAATGGGTCTTGTTGGATTTGCGTTCTTTATTGTAAGGAGATTGAAATCATATATTTATATGCTAAAAATGACAATAAGGTCAATGAAAAATTGATGCTTAAAATGTGCCCATTGACATTTGGATTTTGTTGGAAAAAGGCCTAAATATGGAGTCCCACATTAGTTAGGCATTAAAGCTTGATATGGCTTTTAAATGGTTACACTTTTATGTTTGATAAGATGTTGTACCTAAGAGGCTCTCTCACGCACAGGGGAGCTTGCAAATCATGACGCTAGTGGCTTAAGGGCCAAATGAATGCAAGCACAACGTAGGTGATGCAAATGCCAGGTTCACTGAGCTTGCCTTGGACAGGCTACGTTTTGCAAAATTTTTTATTGCTTCCAATAATAAATATATATTTAACTGTTGAGAGGCTTAATGGCTCAACGTTAAACCTACTCATAAAGCTGCAGTGAAAGACATTAATGGAAGGTTAATGGCACCATGTTAAACCTCATAAACCCTGAGTTAATGGCACCAAATTAAACCTCATAAAACCCAAAATTTAAGCCATGTTGTAACAACACCTTTACCAGCCTATATAAAAGGCCAATTTTCTTCAATTTGAGACGCACGAATTGCACAAACAAACACAAAGCTTTTCTCTCTTTTTTGAGTTTTGTTTTTCACTTTTTCTTTTGAGTTCTGTCTAGTGCTCTTGTAGATGGTTTTTGGTGATAGAAGACGACGATGTTTCAAGTTCGTCAAGGCGATGCTCGATCATGCAAAGCTTATCACCATTTGTCATTGTATCGTAGGAGATAAAAGTCCATCGAATCCCCGTGCATAACCAGAGGGGATGAATCTGTTTGAAGCAAAACATGAGCCACACATGCCTCGACTATCAATCATATTCCAATTAAGATTCAGTCTCTGTTTGAAGGTTTAATCTTTTTTGTAATATTTTGTTTTATTTCATAGTAATATTCCTTCCATTGTTTGCTTTATATTGCACCTATTTGTTGTTTATCTCCTATATTTCCAAGAGAGCATAATAGGTGGATGCTTTGAGGGTAGAGTACTGCCTCAATTTGGATTTCTTAGAGGTGGAAGCTAGTAGGGGAATCTCTATAGTGTGGAGGAGCATTCTCGTTTGTGGTTTTCTGGTTGGTTTTGGATCAATATCAATGTGTGGAGTTGTCCTTAGGTGCTGTGGTAAGCTTTCAATTTTAGATGAGCAACCTTGAATCCTTATCTAGGCTTGCATTCCTTAGTTGTTACTTGTCTCTTCTACCCAGGGCGAGATTATGGAATGATCAGTTGGTGAGATCAAGTTTACAAGGCAAAGAAGCTGAGAAAATCCTCCAATTTGTTCCCTGGCCTTATCCTAGAGATGGCAAATTGATTTGGTGTGCTCTAAAGGACAGAATCTTTTCAACTTGAAGGGCGCATTGGAAAGCTATAGGGGTCCTTACTAAACCGAGTTTAGTGTTGACCAATCCATGGGAAAGTAAACATCCATAAGCGTCTGACGATTCTTTTTGTGGATCCTTGCTATTCGCTCGCTTCCCACTCAAGACAAGATTCCATGGATCTCTAACCTTACTAGTAAACTTTATTGCCTTTGTAATGAAAAGATAGAAAATAAAGTTCATGTGTTTTCTGACTGTACGTATGCTAACTATCTATGGTTTGGTAGTAGATGGTCAATCCATTTTGGCCAGGATCAGTTCCAATCTAGATTTGATCTTATCGCGTAGCTTTTCGAGCACTCAAAGGCGCTATGACTTTACAAGGAGGACACAAGGGACTTTGTTCTTTTTGGTGCTTTCTATTGTGACCAAATCTAGAAATAGAGAAACGAGAGGCTGCATGAGGGATATTTAAATGACATGCTTCTAGCATTGCATAAAATCATGACTGTTGTTAAGGAGTACAAAATATTGGTTCCCTCCACTTCCTCAAATGCTGACTGAACTAAATGGTTCTCTCCACTTCGCCAAATGCTAAGTGGAAATACTCTCGAGGCAGGCTAAATGGTTTATATATGGCTAAATTCTCTACTCTCTCTTCTCTCCATGTGGAAGAAAGGCCATCAGTACCGTTCTTGATTTTGCTCGAGCTTAAACTTATCCAACTGTGTTCTTCGTAGGGTCCATTTGATAGATGGATTCAAATTAAAGATTTGATTTGAGTTGTGTCATTTGAATTAAGATTTGAATTATTATCTGAATTGATGTTAGTTCTAATCTAAATATGGAATAAAATTAGAATTTGTGTTTAGAGAGGTAGTGAAAAAGGTTTTTTGATTTAATAACAAATCTAATTAAATCTTAATGTTGATGATCCTAAAAATTATGCAATATAGATCTTAATTTATTCTTGATGCAAGCAATAGAGCTATACAAGTTAGGAGCCATGTTCATGATCCCTTAAGCCAATCAAGTGGTCCAATTGCAAGATCTAAGGCCAAGCGATTCAAGGAAGCATTGAATGGGCTCATTCAACAAGTTTGTGACATGTCACATAAATGGAGCCCCGGTATGGCCCAAATCAATCACAAGAGAGCCTAGTCACTATGATTAAGGTTCTAGAGGATTCACATTGATGATGGTGCATGATTCCAGTAAATTGTGGAGCAAACTTATAATTTCAGGAAACCTTCCTATTTTGGATTGACACATGGGTGCCATGTCGTCAAGTTCGAGTCTTGTCATCAAATTATCTTCCTAATGTAATTTTTGTAATTTCTTAATTGCCAAACTCGGTTTTGTTAGGCAAGAAAACAAACTTGGATATTTTCCTTTTTTTTCTAGATTAGGTTAGGCCCATTTTAAGGGATAAAATTAGCTACTTTCTTTTTATGTTATTTCTATTAGATGACAGCCAGCAAAGTCGGATTTTAGGGCTTAATTTCACATGGGAAAGCGCCAATTAAGGGATTTCTAAGTCAACATTCAATTAGGGATTCTTTTGGGCTGAAAATCATTCCTATATAATTGTAAACAATTCATTGTTCTAATTTTAATCAATCAAATCATTATTCACGACTTTGGGTGAGACTTTCTTGCGTTCTTCTTATTTTCTTGAGAAGACTCTTTGAACTTATCAAGATTAATCTTGTGGCATTCAACAAATAGACTTATCATCTAGAATTTAAGTGTTCTTGCAAATTCTAGGTGTGGCGTCTTCCTATCTGTGGTTCTTGGTTCGTGTCTCTTTAGATTACGGGTCAAGGCTCAACAAACGTGCGTCTTAAGGGATTAGGGGTTCGATTCCAGATTTGGTGTCGGGTCTTGTCACGTTAGTCGGCGGGGTTCATATCAATTCCACTCTTCATTCGAAACAAAATGAAAATAGAATCATCCCAATTGGATACCAAATGAAAAAGTTATGATTTTTTTCCTCAAATATAGAAAAAAGAATTTCAACGTTTATTGTAGCAAAGATATCCGAGTATCAATAGTTTAGAGGGGTGAGAACTCTAAAAACTTATATTCTTGATACTCATTTGATTCGAATTATGGGGCAAACAAAAATGTATCCATAGATTCTTGATATTCAAGTCCAAATTTGAGTCCATTGACTCCAAAGAATACTCCAACCAAATGCACTCGTAGCGACTCTAAGACTATTATTGACATTTTGACTCAAGGCCTCTCTTGTCTCAAATGTTGGTGCTTAGATACTATAGACAATTTACTTTCCTTATGGAATATGTTTACTTCTATTTCCTTCAAGTGGATATGTCACACCTCGGAGTATAGGAGGTGACATGATAGGTTAATTAAGTTAATTAAATATAAATTTTAATTAAGCATAGGTTAAAGTAATTGATTAGTTATGAAAAATGTGATAATTTAAAATCTTATTAGGGCAAGTATTATATTAATTAAACAAATAAGAAAACAATAAAGATATGAGAAGAGATGAGAATGGATCCCACAGACCCACATTTTGTAGACACACATAATACTGATAGTATTATGTTACAACCACAGTCCAATTAAGGAAGGAGTTAGAAAATTACATGCCTTGATTTTATAATTTAAATAACCTACTTGATTCCTCTACTACTCATGTGTCATGTCTATAGACTTCTCTTCAAGCCTAAGCTGAAATCCACCTAGAGGGGAAAGGTTTTAAAACAAATAAATATAAGCAAAAGGCTCAGTAGGACTATAAATTTTAAAAAAAATATTTAATTTTGAAAGGAAAATTTCATAATACAAGAAGTAATTAGAAAAAAGACTTAAAAAAACAAATAAATAGAATTTAATAAAATTAATCTTACCAAAACTATTTATTGGTTGGCCAGAAAGAATAACATTTTCTTTTTCCTAGGCAAATCTATATGTAACACCACCGTAGTGGCCTAGTTGGGTTTTGGAACTTGCCCTCGAGGTCGCACGCTACACGACTTGATCTTTGATATGGCATCTTGCCCGTATATATATATTATTCTATAATTATTAAAAGTCTCTTTTTACCAAATAATTTCATTTACATTCATTATGGGGTTTATTATGAAATCACCTCAGTCTACTGTTTAGGAAAACGGTCATTGAAAAAACCTTTTTAATCATTCATTGAAAACATTTTGATAAAAATTCTTTTGAGGCCAAAATCTTTTTAAAAACCAGGTTACCAAAGAAAAAGGGTAGAATTCCTACCTCAATACTTGCACCGGTATCCCACAACGAATTCCTAGTCCGCTATATGTTAGCTCTGTGGATCCACGAACAACCTTAAATGTACAATAACTAAGTCTATCTATATCTAGCTTAAGATATCCTATGTTGCTAAACTATCTCATGGTGTTGTAGTGTGCCATTTGTATTTATAAATTCATTTTATAATGTTGAAATCTCAATCAGGGTTCAAAATAGTAAAAACGGCTGAAAAATAACAAAATTCCACCATGCCCGGTCTGCTTGCCGATAGCCTTGGTTCAGCCTGTCAAACTTTTCCAAGTTTGGCCTGCCAATCATATGAATCCGGCCTGCTGAACTCATAAATCCAGCCTATCAAACATGAAATTTGGCCTGTCAAACTAGAAAATTCCAGAATTTTTCAAGCACGGGTTCTTGGCCTCCTGAGCACAATTCTTCATTTCAACCTATTTTTTCTTTCAATGAAACTAAAGAGAAAGTCTCTCTATAATCTATGCCTTCATTTTGAGTAAAACCTTTAGCAACTGGACAAACCTTATATCTTTTGGCATTGCTTTTTGAATTTCTTTTAGTTTTAAATATCTATTTGCAACCAATGAGCTTTTCTACTTTGGGCAACCAATGTCTTTCATAGATTTTATCTCATCTTGCATGGCATCAATCAACTTTTGAGAGTTTGAGCTTTGCTTAGCTTATTGGAAGTTGATTGGATCATCTTTCACTAAGCCTACATCAACTTCATATTCTTGCAAAAAAGCAATATCAATTATCTAGAATTGTACTTCTCCTAACTCTAGTAGATCTTCTTAATGGCACTTCTTGAAGTTGTTGAGTTTGCTCTATCGATGCATTAGGAAAAATTTCATTATTGTCTTTAGGGCCGGCAATACGGGTTGCGACACGACGACACAACACGAATTCGACACGATTTTTCACGGGTTAGTGTCAGAAAATTTGACTACGGGTCATTTTAGTGTCGACCCGAAACTGACCCTTCAAAAAACGGGTCGTGTTCGGGTCAACCCGTCTAACACAAAAATGACCCATTTCTGACCCGTATTTAATTAATTAAATTTTAAAAAATTAATATTATTTCATATATATAATATAAGCCCTTAAAAGATCAAACCATGCTTCTTTTATCACTCATATTCTTGTTGAAGTGGTATAAAACTCTTCTAATTTTATTTTTTTTTAATATTATATATATTAATGTGACGGGTCACAGCCGGGTTGCGGGTCACAATCGAGTTACGGGTCAAAAATAGGTCGCGGGTCGTATTTTTTGACACTGTGCATAAGAAACAGGTTGACACGGGTCGTGTTCGTGTCAACCTGTATCAAAACGGGTCATGTTCGGGTTGAGAAATCTCAACCCGTTCGTGTCACGGGTCGGGTTAGTGTCGACCTATTTTTGTAAAAATTAACTCCAACCTGACACGAACCCGACCCGCCAACCCATTTTGCCACCCCTAATTGTCTTGTTTTGGAGCAATGTCAAGAACAAGAACCTAATCATTGTTGTCTTGTGCTGGAGTTGTATCTTGAGTAATGGTAGGAATTAGGGCCTAATCTTTGTCAATAGAAATTTCTTCTTGAAAGACAACATTCCTTACTTTATCTTCCCTCCAAACTCGACATCCTTAAGATATCATGCATTTTTCATTTCAAAAAAGGACTCATTAATAGGATCATAAAATTAAAGCCCCTAGAATGCTCAGCGTATGTAACAAAGTAGCAACTAGCCATTCTTGAGTTCAGTTTCTTTTCATTTGGCTTATAAGGCTGTGCCTCAGTTAGACAACCCCAAATGTGTAGGTTCCTAATACTAGGATTCTTTCTAGTCCATAACTCATAAAGGGTTTTGGATAACGCTTGGCTTGGAACCCTATTAAGAATATATGTTGCAATCTTTAGTGTTTTTCCCTAAAGTGATTTAGGTAAAAAAGAATGACTTATCATACTTCTCATCATGTCCTTAAGTATTTTATTTCGTCTTTCAACAACACTATTCATGTTGAGTTTTTCTAGCATTGTGTATTGTGAAAAGATTTCACATTCTTTTAGGAAGTTAGTGAAGGGTCCTAAACATTATTCTCCTAATCCATCATATCTATCATAGTGTTCACCATCATGGTCAAATTTGACAGTTTTGATTTTCTTACCAAGTTATTGTTCAACTTCGGCTTTAAAAGACTTAAAAATGTCCAAGGGTTGAGACTTCTCATGTATTTAATATAGATAACCATATCTTGTGTAATCATTAATGAACATAATAAAATACTATTGGCTATTCTAAGAAGCCGTAGAGAGTGGAACATAGCTATCTGTATGTATAATATCTAAGATATCTTTACATCTATCGGTACCTAATTTCCTTATGTTTGTCTATTTCTCCTTGATGCACTCAACACAAACTTGTAAGTTTGTCAAATCAAATCTAGGGGGCCAAGAATTCTGTTAGACACAAGTCTATGAATTCTTTGTTTAGGGATATGACCTAAACGCTTATGCCATAAGGTTGTGGAATCCTTATTTAATTTACATGTGCCAATATGTAGAATTTCATTATAGGAATCATTATTAAGCATATAAAGGTTATCAATTAAAGCACCAGTACTAATAAAATTTGAATTTTGAGATTATCAATTAAAGCACCAGTACTAATAAAATTTGAATTTTGAAAAGACTAAGTTCATTATTTTCAAAAGAACAAGCATAACTAGATTTGTCCAAAATATAAATAGAAATTAAATTCTGTCTAAAACACAGTGCAACATAAGTCTCATTCAAACCCAAATAAACTCCAATCTTTAATGATAATCGAAAGTTTCCTATAGTTGTAAAACTAGGTGCCTTAAGGATTAAATGATGTAATAAGTTTCTGGAGACACTTAATCAATAAAGAGTTTATTTATTATTCATATACCAAACATTGTCCTTTTTATATTCATTTTTGTTGAATATATAATAAGCAAATAAAAGTCTAAGACTACTAGTCTAAACCTTTAAGATCATGTATATGATGGACAAATTACGTGAAAGACATGAATCTTAAAAGTGATAGTTTAAATAATAAGATCCGTAATCGAGGGAATAAAATTAGGCACTTTATTCATGTTAAGATTGTTATATTGTCTACATCCCTAATGGGAGATGATTTGTCTTAGTCATCGGAGTAGGACTCCACAAGTAGAAACATAGGTATATTGTCATAGGTGACGATATATTAGATCTAGACAAAAAGTTGAATTGATTTCATTAATAATTCTATTTATTTAAATCAATTCACTTTTGACAATCGTATGTGTTATGTCTTTATCCTAAAATGAATAATGGGCCTGTATTCTTGACTTATGTCTTTTGATGTACTAAAGGGTAACATCTTAACTTGATAATGGTATGTATACCAGTACGTTGGAGACATAACTCTTGATTGACATAGACCTGCTCTTCATAGATATAGAATCCATAGCTCTTTTGTAGAGTTAATGTTATTCTTTTATAGGCATTATCCTATAATTGAAAGATTGGAGCACTCAACCATTTGGATACATAGGTGTAAGCGAATGGTATACTATTTATGAATAGAAAGTATTTCGTTGGTGAGATAACGTAACATAAGATAAAATAATCAAGAAGGTAAAACAAAATTTATCCTTAAGCTGATTATGAATATCTTATAGGGATGTTGCACATTATGATATGTCATGGACGATGAGCTTATTGGAGCTTTGTAATTTTATATAGTTTGAGAGTATAGCCCTAAGCTTTTAGTAGAGTAGTATTAGAGTTGATAATTCTAAAACATATATCTAGGATATGTTATTTCATAATCATAGGAGCTTGATCCATATATGTTCACTAGGTCCCCTTTGCAAGCTCATAATAATTCCTATAATAATACGGCATGTTTTTCCTACATATTAGTGACTTATGTTAATTCTTAGATTGGCTAAAATTCAAGTTGATTAGATTTAATAATTCATGATTGGTTTATTGGTTGAAATAATTTTGTGAATTAATTCAAGATGGACATGTTGAATTATTTGGATAATATTTTATTTGTATAGGTTTATTTATATATAACTATTTTAATCTGATAATTTTTCTATTGGGTTATTTGAATTAAAATTGTGGCTCTATTAAGGATACTTGGTTAAAATAAGATAGGATTTATCTAATTAGTTGAGTTGAATCAATCAGATAAGCCTGTGAGGTCAAACTTCAAATTAGAATCAAAGTCTACGTCTATGTGGTCGACCACGATACATAGGGTGCGGTCAACCATGGCAAGTAAAATTAGAAATTGGATCAAAATTTGATCTAAACTCAAATTTTGAAGCCTAATATGATAAGGACTAACCGTAGATCTGACCACCATAAAAGAGGAGCTATTTTTCATTGTTATTTATTAGATCATTTAAGAAGCATAGAGTAAGTACTCTAGTGAGAGAAACTCTGAAACTCCTAAAGAGCTATTGTTCAACATTTCGAACCTTAGTTCTTGGTTTTCTCAAGTGCTTGTAAGGAGACTCACCAAAGGAAGACTGTATGACGTGCGGCCATCTGCACTCCAATAGTGGATAGAGAATAGCAAAGAAGACCAGTTAGTTGAGGCTCTTCTGAAATGTTCTTCTCTTCTCGATTTTCTATAGACTTTGGTATACAAAAGAGGTGTGTAAGATCAGTTATTAATTTATGAACTTAGCATGCTAGACTTGTTATTTGGAAAGAACTTTGATTTAAAAATTTAAAAATTTTGCTATGTATCGTTTTCGAACAATAGCTTTAACTAAAACTTTATTGTCATGGCCCACAACGATGAATCTTTCAACGTCACTTGGCGATTGACTCCACAGGCAACCCTACATTGACATACTTTTATGAATAGTGGCATCAGAATCTACCGACCAAGTATCTTTAGATATAAAATGAAAATTCCTCATCCTGCTTCTTTTGTTTCTTTCGCTGAGGTGTTCCTTTCGCAACATCCTTAGCTCTTTTCTTTTTCCTATTTTGAGAGATTGATGCTAAGTGAGCACTTTCAGTCTTATTCCACTGAATCCTTTCTTCTTCTTGCACATAGTGAGATATGAGCTCATTCAGAGTGCATTTGTCCATTTAAGTGGTATAGCTTACTTTGAATTATTTGTATTGTGTGGAAAAAGAAATCAAAAGCAAGTCCACTAGCAAGTCCTCAAATAGGTCTAACTTTAGTGACTTTGTTTTTAAAACGAGATGAGACATCTCCATGATGTACTCCCCCATGTTCACTTTTCCCTTATACTTCATAGAAACGAGCTTAGACAAAAGGTCACTCATTTTTTAATTTTTATTTTTAGCAAAATATTGCTTTATTTTTCTCAAGGAACTTCCTAGCATTATTATTTCAATAATAGTGCCCCAAAATGCTTCCAAAATGGAGTGTTTCATAATCATTAAACTTATATGATTAGAACAATCCCACTTCACAATTTTAACTTTATTTGGGTTTTCTATAGTGGAAGTGGGTCGCTCCACCTTGAACACAAGGTCTAAGTCCATACATCCAAGAACAATTTCCATGTTCATTTTTTAGACCTTAAAATTTGTTCCATTCAGTATTGGGATGTTATTAACTTGAGCAGACACATTTGTAGAAGTAGCAATAGAAACTGAATAAAGAACAAAAATAAAACAACAAACTCACAATAAAAAATATGTCATAATAAAGTAAGCAAATGACGTAATCAAAAACAAAGTGGGGAACCCATCTCAAGATACCTAGCACAATATTGATGTCTAGTCTTTGGATAGAAACATCAACTGTAAATAGCACTCTCAACATAGCAATCAAATGTAGATAATAAGTCCTATCAAATAACATCATTTCTTTGGACCCACTATTGTTCACATGGAAAGCTTTATAATTGTCACATATTTATTACCACAAGTGTGTCTGCTATTTTGCCAAATGATAACCTTTCTTTAGACCTATCAAAATTTGCATAAATAACAGATATAGAAGCATTTGATATTTTCAATTAAATTCATCTACATAATAGAGGTAACTTTGGCAACATGTTTCAATCAATTTAATTAAAAATTTAATACATAAAGTGTGCAAATTATAATCTTTAATAATAATTAAAAAAAATTTCTTGAAAATTTCCTTAAAAAAAGTTTTCTTTTTTATTAAATTTGCACACCCGCCGTAGTGGCATGACATTTCTTAGGAGTTTCTCTCTACAGCACGATAAACGAGTGTCGTAGCACTGAGCAAAACTTGTTTGGAGCATTGTTGTATGCCCCAACAAGTGTCGTAGCACTATAGTCTCTATCCCAACACATGCTGCATCATCTATAGCGCCATAGTATGCCCTACGGGTGCTGTGGCACTACAAATTCATGGTCGTCGTGCTGCAGCGTGTCCCATAAATGCCATAGCATTGCAATTTTTGTAGTCTCCCTAATGAGCGTCGAGGCAAACCCCACAGGTGCCGTAGGGCTCCATCACAATTTGCAATGGAAATTCCTAAAAAAATCAAAAAAATTGTTGAAAATTCAATTTTTCTCATTGAAATTCAATTTTTTAATCTTCAATAACCCCGCAATAACACCATGGATCATTCAAGGTAATAATTCTTCAACAAAAATTATGCAAGAATCATAATTCACACAAAGAAACCAAAGTTTTCTATCCAAAAATTCCAAAATAGCGAAAGAATAGAAAACAATTTGTGTGAAACAATCCTAATAATCTAACATGATAATCACTCTGATGTCACTTGTTAGAATTTCTTAATTCTAGATATTTTTATAGAATCCTAGAATAACAATACTACAGACCTAAGATTATATCATGCTAGATTATCATGATATTGAATTAAGGAATAAATACGTGTATCCATGGAAACAACTATTAATTCTTTTGTGTAACTATGATGATAGATAAATGGGTTACTGTCTTTCTTAATCAAATCACCTTAGTTCTTTAATGGGTTCTTTCTTTTCTTGAAGGGAAGAAAAGAAAGCTGTAGAATGATTTAATGTCTTAGGGACCATAACTTACAATGCCTTTATATACTGTTCCACTAAGGTCTCATTAAACCTAGTTGGGTAGTATTAGTTATTCACTCTTTAAACCCATACCCGATTAGTAGCCTATGAGCTTTTCATAAATAGATTACTTAATAATAGCCCTTTATAATTAACAGCCATGATATAATTTTTATATTTAATATGTTGCTCACATTATAATGGGAAACTAAGTTTCCCAACAAAAAAATATAAATTCAAATCCTATCATAATCCCATTTTGCATACATGGCTTATAGGTGTCGTCAGGGCAAAAATACTTGACTCCAAACATGGAATTTCTAATACAGTCCTTAGCTACACCACATATTAACAATCACATATCAAAACTTAAAAAATACAAATCTAAGCAATCAGAGAACAAATAACATAGCATAACATAACATAACATAAGATTAATGATGAAAGACATGCCCTAAGAAAATGATCACCTAACCTGTGATGTGCAGCTGGAAAACTATCGAAGAGGCAAGAGAGGCCATATTATGTCCATTGTTCTGCCTGATAAAGTGGTTGGGGAAATTCTGGGCACATTTCATGTGTTCTCCATAGTTGAGGACTTACGTTTTTGAGTTTCTGGATTAGAACATAACATGATCGACACTTGTTTAAAGAGATTAGGGAAGGGTTTTTTCCTTTGAAGATTTGGGAAAGGATGTTTTAAGTTTGAATGGAGGACAAGGAAGGTAAAAGTAAATATATATATATAGAGGTTGCGTCTCGCACACGTATTAGATTTTGAATAGGAATTGAATTAGGATTATTTTAATTTTTGATTCCTAGGGAATTAAGGTTGTCCTACTTTGACCTTTGACACTCTAAATAATACAAATTTGTCCCCAGAAGTTTTAATTTGTAACAATTCCAATCCTTTTATCTCTTAAATTTTAAACTTCTAATGATTCATGTGCGTGGGATGTACTGACATGCATGCAACAATTGTTTCTATTTAACGTTGAAATTGGTATGATGAACCCAAGCTTGGAGCTTAGTGAAGATTTCTCAAAGCTTTTAATCTACCTTCCTATAAGCAAAAGAGGTGTTTCTTTTATGATTTAATTTGTTACCTATATATCGTATGTATTTTACGTGTATGATAGCAAAACATTAAACGTTTGGGAAATAGAAGGATTATTAGCATCATAGATTAAAACTTTGGGTCAAATTTGCATCATTTAAAGTATTAGGCACCAAAGTGGGATAAACCTAATTCTTCAAGGGCCAAAAATGAATAATTATATATTATTAAATATATAGTTTTTTTTTAAAGGGAATGATGTGTTGGAGAATGTCGATGAAAATCTAAAAAACAGAAATGAGAAAATCTAAAAATCAAGGTTAAGTTTGAAGCATATATGAACACTTTCTTGAAGGTCTTATATGCCCCCATTACAAAATTGGCTAATAGGTTACTTAGCAAATTACCCCTCAGATACAACAAATCAAAACCCTATAACTAGCAATATTATGGTATTCTAGAACAAGTTATGAAATCTAAAAATTTTGAAGAATGAATAAAAATATAAGAGTGTCTTTTCATAAGCGAATGAAGAAAGATTTCCAAGCTACTTGGGATGTGCTCGAATTTGAAGACTCAGACGACAAAGAGCAAAGAGAAGTCACTAACATGTGTTTCATGGCCATTGACAACAATAAGGAGGTAAGCTTTATTAACTCTTCTGATGATGAAAATAATGATATTGACATCATAGAATTATCTAGAGCATTCGATGAATTACATGATGATTATGAAAAACTTGCTCTTAGAAACTCTGCACTTAAAAACAAGATTTCTATTCTTTTACAAGAAATTGAAGTTTTAAAAAATAAAAAATCTAAGAGTAATGCCTTACTAATTGAAAATGCGTCTTTAAAAGAAGAAGTTGACAATTGAACAAAAACAGCTTTAAAATTCACCAACAGCAAACAAAAAAAATTGAACTAATGTTTGGTGAACAACGTTGTGTCGTTAACAAAGGTAGTGTATAAGCCACACATTAATCAAAAATATTTTAAAAATTATTTTGATAAAGCATCAACTTGTAATAATAATTCAAAATATGTATCCACATATTGTGATCAAGATAGACATACTTCATCTTATTGTTTCTTCAAGAAAAATACATATTTTGGAGTTAAGCAAAGATGGGTTCTCAAAACCTTGAAAACTGACACAAAAGGACCCAAAGTTACATGGGTACTAAAAATCAAAAACAAAATTATTTTTGTAGGTACTAAAGAAGGAGAAGGCTAAATGGTTCCTAGGTAGCGGTTGTTTAAGGCATATGACGGGGGATTTCATGCTTTTCTCAAACTTCACCATGAAGAACGGTGGTCATGTCACCTTTGGAGATAATGCTAAAGGAAAAATTCTTGGTGTCGGTGATATTGATAACAATACTTCTATTCTCATTGAACATGTTTTTCTTGTAGACAATTTAAAGCATAATTTACTTTGTATTACTCAACTATGTGATAAGGTATATAAAGTCACTTTTGAATCCTCCAAATATTTGATTGAAAATGTTTGCAATAGTGAATTTGTTTTCATTGATGATGTAATGAAAATGTTTACACAATTGATGTTGAAAAATCTTCAAATCAAAATCAATGTCTTGCGATTTTGAATGATGAAACATGGCTTTGGCATAAAAGACATAGACATGCTAGCATAAATTTACTATCAAAAATTTCTCAAAAAGAACTTGTTTGGGGTTTACCAAAACGGAAATTTGAAAAAGACAAAGTATGTGAAGCATGCCAACTCAGGAAACAAATTAAAACCTCTTTTAAATCAATTTCCAAAAATTCCTACCATTAAAATTTCACAACTTTTACATATGAATCTATTTGGTCCTTCTAGGAATGCAAGGTGGTAAACATTATGTCTTTATTATTGTTGATGACTTTTCTAGATTTACTTCAGTTTTATTCTTATCATATAAAAATGATGCTTTGAAAACATTTTCATATTTTTGCAAAAGACTACAAAATAAACAAGGCTATATGATTACTTCTATTAAAAGTGACCATGGAAACCAGTTTGACAGTGATGCCTTTGAATTTTTTTTGCAATGAAGAAGATTATGAACCTAATTTTTTAGCACCAAGAACTCCTCAACAAAATAGTGTGGTGGAATAGAAAAATAGAGTTTTCCAAAAAGAAAAGCTTAGACTATGCTTAATGAAAATAGTTTACCAAAATATTTTTGTGCCAAAATTGTTAATATTGCATGTTATGTTATTAACAGAGTTGTTATTAGACCAAAAATGAATAAAACTCCTTATGAGCTTTGGAAGGGTAAAAAACCCAATATCAGCTATTTCAAAGTCATTGAATGTAAATGGTTCATTTTAAACACCTAAGACAACTTGGGAAAATTTGATACAACATCTGATGTTGTTATTTTCCCTTGTTAAAGCTAATAGAGTATTTAATAAAGGAGCTCTTGTTGTGGAAGAATTTGTATGTGTTGTATTTGATGAAACTAACTTTTCCATCGAGAAAAATTGAAGTTGATTATGACTTAGGTTTGGAACATTAATGAAGAACCTAAACGTCAATGACAAAGAAAAGGAAGTTCAAGAATATTTAATCACTTCTCAAAAGATCATCACCCAACCATCATGATAAGATCAACATCAAATAGCACTACCAAAAGATAAGCCTACTTCTCAACATTTGCCAAAAGATTTGACGAATCATTTGTATTACCCTAAAACTGATATTATTACTCATGATAGTCCAACTCATAGGGTGAGAACTAGATCATCTTTCAAAAATATTTGCCACAATTTGGCCTTTCTTTTAAAAATTGAACCAAAATGGTTTAAAGATACTAAAAATGATGAAGTCTGGATTTTAGCTATGCAGGAAGAGCCTAACCAATTTGAAAGAAATGATGTCTAGGAACTTGTTCTTAGACCTAGTTCTCAATCTATAATTTGCACTAAATGGGTATTTAGAAATAAAAAGGATGAGCAAGGTGTTATTGTACAAAACATAGATAAATTAGTGGTCCAAGGTTTCAATCAAGAGGAAGGAATTGATTACGAAGAAACCTTCACATCGATAGCTCATCTAGAGTCGATAAAAATATTACTTGACTTTGCTTACCATAAAGGGTTTATTCTTTATCAAATGGATGGTAAAAGAGTAATCTTAAATTGATACATCTTAGAAGAAGTATATGTTACATAACCGCCCAGGTTTGAAAATCATAAGTATTTGAATTATGTTCATAAATTGAAAAATGCTTTATATGGTTTGAAACAAGCTCCTAGAGCTTGATATGATAGACTTAGTCAATTTTTTATCAAAATTGATTTTTCTATAGGAAAAGTGGACACTACACTTTTTACTAAAACAAAGGGTGAAGATTTAATCATTGTTCAAATTTATGTTGATGATATCATTTTTGGTGCTACTGATATTACATTATATAAAAAATTTTCTAAGTGCATTCATAGTTAATTCGAGATATCATGACAAAGAATTAAATTTCTTCCTCGAACTACAAATCAAACAAATAAAAATGGCATCTTCATCAATCAAGCTAAATATGTAAGCAATCTCCTCAAAAGATTCAAAATGGAATATCTAAAGCCAACGCCAACACCAATGAGCTCTTTAATCAAATTGGACAAGGATGAAAGTGGTAAAATAGTAAATGTTACAAAATATTGAGGTATAATCAGATCCTTAGTAAATGTTACAAAATATCAAGGTATGATCAGATCCTTACTCTATTTAATTGCTAGTAGACCCAACATTAGATTTCAATCGAATCCAAAGGACACTCATCTTTGTGCTGCTAAGCATATTTTTAGATATCTAAGTGGTACTAAGAATTTGAGATTATAGTATCCTAAAGGCACACACATAGACCTAATAAGTTACTCCAATGTCGATTTAGCTAGATGCATAATTGCTCGAAAAAGCACAAATGGTACATGTCACTTTCTAGGTTTTTCACTAGTCTCTGGTTTTGTAAGAAACAAAACTCTATGGCTAGTTGTTGTGTTCAAATCTTATGGATGACGCAAACACTTTTGGACCTATGATTGCATTATGATCATGTACCTATTATATGTGATACCACTAGTGCCATTAAGTTGTCCAAAAAATTTTGTTCTACACTCAAGCATAACGCATATAAAAATTAGACATCATTTCTTGCATGATCATGTACAAAAAGGGGATATCACTTTGGAATTTATCAGCACAAATGATCAATTAGCAAACATATTCACTAAGCCTCTTGCATTAGAACGATTTTCATGTATTAGGTGAGGACTTCGTATTTTGGATGACTCAGGCTAAAATTAGAAGGTTTGATTATGTCAACTCATGAAAACGTATGTTCTCTTGTGATATTGCATCAAATAGATTTTATTGTGTCCAAATTTTCATGGTTTTTATTAGGATCACCCCCTAAATGTATATATGATATGCTCGTTCTTAATTTACATTTAATAATTTGTTCAAGTTATTCTATTGATATTGAATATTTTTCTTTATTGCCTTATGATCATTTATATTAAATTCAAAACATTTTCTTTAGTTTTGCAATGAATTTTTAAGGAAAGGACTATAGCTACTTGAAGTAGTTCAAGCTACACTTTGAGAAGCAGTGGTTGAACATGTCGTTGGGGAGGGGCATTCTAGACCCAACCTGAGACGGTTTTAAAAGGAGAAATCTCTTCTTTTTCCCTCATTTTCTCCTTAGAGAATGCACCCTAGTAGACAAAAATCCTTAGTCAAAACCCCCATTGTATTCTTTTAATCTTAAATCAAATTTTGTTGAGTTTTTATTGCTAATCATTATCAAAAAACTCTAAAATCACTTCTATTTGTGCAAAATCTGCCCACTGGACTCAAAATCTGAATTCTTACTATTTTGGTTCTTTGAAACTTCTCTTTGAGTGTTCTATCAATAGTATAGTGGACATGGAGAATCATCAAGGATGCATGAAAATCAATAGGCAACTTAAGACGATAATGGATATCGCACTAAAGTAATTCATAATCCTATTATTTTGACTACCAGTAGTTGGAAATCATATGCAGCCTTAGCTAAGAAAATATACTTACTGGAAGGATTATCATGTTTAAGGATATGTAGTCTTTTAATCTTAGGAGTTTGTTTGAAAGGTTAGGATAGTTAATTTTGATGGAAACTAGAGAATGGGTATATCCTATGCTAGTAAAAACCTTTTATACTTAAATGAATGCCAACACCCTCAAAATATTACCATTTCCTATTAATTGAAAGGTAAAACCATAGTCTTAGACCCACAGACTATTAGCCTAGCACTAGGCATCCCCAATACTAGTTTACCTCTTCGTTCCTTAGGCATTTTTGGAATAGATTTTAAGCTTGCAGTTAGGTATGGTATACTTATAAAGGCACCAAATTGCATTCATCCACTCAAACTAAGGGCCCAAGACCTACCTATTCGAGTGAAAGTCCTACACCACATCATTTCAATAAACCTCATTCCTAAGGCGGGTCATAAGGATAGCCTTATCGCCTTTGACATCATCCTTATGTATTGCATCCCTAGTGGCACCCAACTAAATATTGGCCAATTGATCCTCAACCGTATTATTACTGCTTTTGGTAGTCAATCTTGTGTCAATTTATCTTATGCGATGCTCTTGACTCATATTTTTGAGTACTTAATACAAACCAGCTCTAAATATGTTTTTCACTGTGAAGAATATTAAGAGAATGGGCTTGGAAGAGTTCAATGGTATTTGGCAACAAGACACATAAGGACTAGTTCCATATTTTAATAAAGAAGAACAACAGGAGTTTAAGCAAGCTAAGGAACATTTCGTTGTGGAAGAAGAACCTCCTCAAGCACCTCCAAAGGTTCATCCTCTAATGGCTCTTATATGGAACTAGTCTCATGACTTGATTCCCTCGGGTCAAACTTGGCTACCTATCGAGCTCACACCGATGAGAAGTTTGCTGCCTATAGAGCTTACACTAATGAGCATTTTTCTCAGCTCACCAATACCATGGGTAGTATTGTGGAGGAGCTTAGGCAATTTAACATGCAAGGACTACCTCCATCATGATTTGTTTTTCAAATTTTATCTTTGTTTAGGAGAATTTTATGTTTTTAAGGCCTTGGTGAAATTTGAACTTTGAATTTTGTATCATTTTGTCATTTTTTGTCAAATGTGAATCGCATGTTGATTTGATCATGAGTTGATTTTGTCTCTCTTTTTGTTGACGACAAAGTAGGAGACCAATTAGAATGATTAATAGCTAGCTTTTGCATTATTTGCATTACTTTGTTCAAATCTAGGGGAGCTAACATATTTGATGCAGGGGGAGTTTTTGTTTTTATATGAAGTAATATTTTGGGTGCAAGGGGAGCTCTATGTTTAAATTTTATTAATGACTATTAAATTTCATTTGGATTGAGATTGAGGTAATTTTGATTATAAGATACTTCCTTAAAAATTTCTGACATTAAGGGGGAGTTACATTATGTTCATTAGGGGAAGCTCAAGGTAATATGGTAAGAAATATTTTTGAGCAAAACTCTTAATTCATTTCCATTTTCTTTCTATATTTTATCTAGAGCAATCAATTTTTTGTCATCATCCAAAAAGGGGAGATTATTAGCCCCAAGGATTTAAATGAATTATTTGCTTTTGTTTTGACGACAACAAACAATTAAATTGCTCAAGTACTTACAATTTATCTTGAGTATGTAGTGCCATTTAGTGTTATTATTTTAGCATCTCAAGATACTTGGAAGGAATTCATCAAGTTTTAAAAGAAAATAAAGAGATGACGAATAAAATTTGCTAAGAGCGTGTGGTAGGAAGAAGCGACATCAACAAGCATAAAGAATAGCTCTATATTTTATTTTTGAGCTTGTATAATGTAGAGCATCCATGAAATTTTTATCAAGTTCAATTTGCTCTAATAGTTATTTTTAAATTGATTTTTAATATCTTTAAAAATTTGAAAAGTGATTCTTTAAAGTCTTGTAAAAATTGTTCTTACTTGTCTTTACTTATTACAAATTTTTCAAGACTAAAAAAATAGTACTAAAAAGGTTTTTAAAAATTATTCTTCAAATTTCTTAGAATGTTTTTGTGCCTAGGCTACTGCCAGAGGTTTGGTCAACCGTGCATAGTGTTATGCAATCGATTGCACTAGCCTAGGAAGGGCTAATTCTAGCAACTGTGCAGCCAATCACACATAGTATTATACCATCAACCATGCAGTCTAACGGTTAGTTTTCTAGCTATTCAAATGTATCTCAAATAGCTATAAATGGCTAGTTTCAGACTTTAGCCTATAAATAACCCCATTTCTAAGTTATTTAATATCTAAGAACATAAAAAAAAAAATTATCATTATATCAATTTTTAAAGCCTTGTAGTCACTCTTAAGCCAAACTTGTTAAAAATATTCTTTATGTACTTTATCATCTACTAGAGAACTTAATTTTATATACTAAGCCTTTCTAGGAGTTGTGAGAAGTGAGCCTAAAAGTCTATAACCTTGTAATTTGAGTGAATTAGTTTTCCAAGACCTTTGTAAAATTTGGTGTTGTTTTGCTTAGCCAATCTTTGTTAAATTGGCAAATTGTAAGAAGATGTGGTGAGCCTCAGGTAGACAAGTCACTGATTTATATTTGGAGTGATCGTACCAAAAATATGATCAAGAAAGTGCAAGAGATCGAGCCAAGGCCTTGCACGAAAGTGGACATAGGCACTTTTCTAAACCACTATAAATAGCATTTACACTTCTCTTTCCTCTTCCTTTTACTTTGGCAATTTATATTTCACTTGAACTTCATTTGTGCATTTATTGTTTAAGTATTTAATTTAGAAATTTCTAATAGTTGTAAAAGTTTTTGAAAACCTAATTCACCCCTTCTTGGCTAGGTACTCTTGGCTAATTATCCAACTTAGAGTAGAAATAGTGTCCCACTAATACATATATATACAAATACATAACATGTCCATTGACATCCAAAGTTATAAAATTTACTTAGAGGATTTAGGGTAGACGTGTGGTAATGTGTGTTAGAAAAGAAAACCACTCTGATACCATATCTATAACTCCCCTTTACAAACATCATAAGAATCATTAACTTTCATCATTATCTCTTAATTTATGAATAGGAAAAACCCAAACATACAACTATTATTTAATTATTTACCTAGGAATTAGGGCCTAATTTTTTTTTAATAATTACTTAATATTCCCATAAAATAAAACTTTATTTAGAGGCAATTAGCTTATTTCTAAATATATACTCCTAAGATTTCACATGACTGCAACTTTCAAATTGATTTGATATTTATTTACCTTGAACTGTTTTTCCTCCTCAGTTAGTCCGACGGAATACTCAAGGTATTTTGCTACTAATCCACTACCTACAGAAATAGTTAGTCTTAACATAATAGTTATGTAACTTGTAATCAAATTATAACACATAAATTGTTACAAACCAATTGGCAATCCAATAACATAACATCGAGTTCTTGAGTGTGGCAAAAGCGTAACAATGTAATAAGTCTTGTAAATGCAAAAATAAATTAACGTAGCATTATTATTATTTTACTTCATAACATGACTTTGTGTTCCAACACCACATTCCTTGCACATGCATTCATTTGTCCATTCCTTAAACTATAGCTGTAGCCTTATCGTTATCTGCGACATAATGTAACTTAAGTAAGCATTAGCTTACTAAGTATATAGGAGATCTCACAAAACATTATAAAAACTTTAAACGTAAACATGCATCATTGAATCTTTGATATAATCATTATAGAGCATAAATTACAATTCTTAAGAACACATCTTTCTTTTTCCTTTTTCTATATTAAAAACATTGATTTCCTTTAGGGTCTTGGCGTTGCATCATTAACATTAACATTATTGAGGTGTGCTGTCACGAGAGAAGAAAGGTAACTAATCTCAAACCAATTGTAACAAGTCTACATTGGAGAATAGTCCACGTTCAGGAACTAACATTATCATTGGGTGTGCAATACCTTAATTATATGATACATATAGATGCACATATTTTTAAGAAAATGTCTTATGCATCATAAAACAAACTTTGACAACATCTGTAAAAAGACGTTATTCAAAACCACCTTAAAAGGGATCTTTTGAAAGAGGGAAATGCATAAACATTAACAACATAATAACATATAACATTTCACAAAACTTTTCCTTTATGATGTTGTAGGTGATAATGTACTTACTTGTCTTGTAGCAAATTACTTAATCTCTTGCACGTGGATAGTTTCCTCTGCCTTTAACGACTTAAGTGCCTCAAAAGTCGTTAACATTCTAACATAGTGATAAAAGAAACATTCTTGCTATAAGAACATACTCAATACAACATATACATTATCATGGCAACAAGCAATATCGTGCTTAATCACTTAGAAGAATTTATACAAATACACCACGTTTTAGGCAGATTCATAAATTCAACCCGGTAGTTAGTACTCAAAGATTTTTGTAAAATCATACAAAATTCTAATTACTCTGAAATTTTAATACAAGATTCTTAACATTTATACATGTCAGTAGATTAAATTTCATTATTTTTCGATTATTATAAGTACAATTTTATTATTTCGTAGTACACTACACCATTTCTGGACAAACAACACGGGCAGTCAATAGTGCATGAATTTTAAGAATCACACAAAATTCAAACAAATCTGGATTTTGTTATAAAGCATTCTAAAATTCTATAAATGTCACTAGATTTAATTTCATTATATTTAGATTACTTTAAGAAAGTATTTCATATTTTTCAATTCATAACATTGTTACTGGAAAAATACTACAACCAATCACTACGCAACAAATTAACTTTTAAATTTTAATACAAGGTTCCTAACATCTATATTTATTACTAGATTTATTTTAATCATGGTTTGATCACTATAAGTATTTTTTTCTACACTTTCGAATTCACAAAACAAAACTGCCATTGAAAATATCCCACGAGCAGTTAGCAATGAAGGAATTTTCTAAAATCACACAAAATTTCAATTGATCTAAAATTTTAGTATAATATTACCAACATTCTTATATAGCTTTTGATCACTCAATGTATTATTTTTAATATTCTAACATTTACAAAAACATTGTTGGAATTCTATTGAAACAACTAAGCTGTGCACATTCTAAGATTTTTAACTTAATTTCTAATGTTCGCATGGAACCAAACTTTTGTAGGCAACAACCACACATATAAACGAGCATTTATGAATTTTTATAGCATTAAACATATCTTGAAACATCCTCAAAAATCCAATAAATTTGAAGATAGTCTAAGAGTAACAATAATAATGATAAACAATATAATTCTCAAATAAATCAAAGTAGTGTATTTGAATCTAGAACTTTTATGAGAGATACCTAACATATATATGAACAATGCTCAAAAGGAATTTTCTCAAAATATTATTTCTATACTTCTTGGAAAATCTTGCAGTGTGGATTTTTGGTCTAAAAATGAGTAATAATCTTACTACGGTACTAGGGATAGAGACTCAGTTTTAATTCAAATAACCCAATAAAGAAGTTATTTAATTAAAACAGTCATATCTAAATAATCTCTAAAAAAATAAATATTCCTGATAATTCAACAAGTTTATCTTGAATTAATTTATTCAAAATTAATCCAACGATAAACAGACATTAATTATTTAATCCTGATAATTCAATAAGTTTATCTTGAATTAATTTTATCACAAAATTAATTCAACAAATAAACAAACATGAATCATCTGATTTTACCGAATTTAAGCTAATCTGATAAATCTGACATAAGTCACTAATTATTGAAAAAGCACGCCGATCGTTATAGGATTTTTGTGAGCTAGCAAATGAGACCATATGGATCTATATATAGTTCAAGCTTCCGATAATTATGAAACCCAATATCCTAGATATACATTTCATAATTATGAACTTCAATGCAACTCCACTACAAGCTTAGAGCTACACTCTCAAACAATATAGAATTACAAAGCCCGTATAGCTAAGTCTCCATAACATATCATAATGTATTGTATCCCCATAGGATTATCCATAATCGGCTTAAGTACAAGTTCTGCCTTACCTTCTCGATTATTTTTATCTTATCTTACATTCTGTTATCTCACCATCGAAAAACTTACTATCCAAAGAGAGTATACCATTTGGTTACACCTATATATCGAACTGGTTGAGCATTTCATTTTCAAACTATAGGATAATGCATATAAGAGGATATCAACTATTCCTAAAGAGGAGCTATGGATTCCATATCTATGAATAACAGGTCTATATTATCAAGAGTCATACCTCCAATGTATAGGCATGTGTACCACTATTAAAAATATGGATGTCACCCTTTGGTACATCAAAAGGCACAAGTTAAGACGACCGGCCCACTATGCATCTCAGGATTAAGATACAATACAAATGATTGTCTAAAGTGAATTAATTTGCCAAGACAGAATTATTAATCCAAATCAATTCTCTTTATATCCCGATCCAACACATCGTCACCTATGACAATGTGCCAATGTTTCTATTCATGAAGTCTATCTCTAATGGCTAAGACAAACCATCTCCGAGTAGGGATATAAACAACATAACAATCTTTGAATGAATAAAGTGCCCAACTTTATTCCCTTGATTGTAGATCTTATGATTTAGACCGTTACCTCAAGACTCATGTCTTTCGTATAATTTGTTCATCATATGCCCAATTCTTAAGGTTTAGACTAACATGCATTCAACAAATATGAATATAAAGAAGACAAAATTTGGTATATAATTAATAAATGAATTCTTTATTAATAAAAATGTTTCCAAAAACATATTACATTTTTACTCCTTAGGGCATACATGTCCAACAATCCCCACTTGCACTAAGTGAGTAAATATGACAAATCTCACATCCCTATAGCTTCCACATGCCTCTTGAAGACTCTCCCAGTAAGTGTCTTCGTGAATGGATCAGCTAAATTGTCCTTTGATTCGATTTTGCGCACCGTAACATGCCTGTCCTCGACGAAGTCCTTTATCATGTGATACTTCCTATCAATATGTTTCTCTTCTTGTGAAATCTTAGTTCCTTAGCATTAGCTACCACCGTATTGTTATTACAGTACAACCTCAAGATCCCCAAGGAATTTGTGGAGCCACACTGCTACCTACGAAGCATCACTAGCTGCCACAAACTCAGCCTTTATTGTTGAATCTGAAGTGCAATCTTGCTTCACACTTCTCCAACTGATGGCACCGCCACCTAGAGTAAACTTAAAACCCAAAATAGATCTTCTCAAATCCAAACAAGATTGAGATCCAAGTTAGTATATACTAAAAGAGTTAAGTCTCTTCATCCAAATGCACAAGCATATACTCTCGAGTTCTTCTTAGGTACTTGAAAATATGCTTGACTGCAACCTAATGGTTCAGTCCTGATCCACCTGAAATCGACTTACAATCTCAACTGCATAGCAAATATCCGGTCATGTGCAAAGCATGGCATACATGAGACTACCCACTACCAAAGCATAAGGCACTTTCTTCATGTATTCTCTTTCTTCCTCAAACTTTGGAGAGTCTTTCTTAGAAAGAGTAATTCCATACCTAGATGGTCACCCACTTTGCTTGGAATCCTACATTGCAAACCTCTTGACAGTTTTATCTATGTAGCTGGCTTGTGACAAAGCTATCATTTTGTTATTCCTATCCTGAAAAACCTGGATACCAAGAACAAAATTAGCCTCACCCAAGTCCTTCATGTCAAACTGCTTGGTCAACCATAATTTGGCCAATGACAATGCCCCAACGTCATTGCCAATTAGCAAAATGTCATCCATATAGAGCAGTAGAAAAATGACATTCCCATCCTTAATGTGTTTATCAACACATGGCTCATCCACATTTTGTGAGAACCCGTAAGTCTTCATCACTTGATCAAATCTTATGTTCCAAGAATGGCAAGCCTTTTTAAGTCCATAAATTGACTTTAGCAGCTTACAAAACTTGCCTCCTGACCCTTAGTCTTGAACCTGTTTGGTTGTTCCATATAAATGGACTCATCAAGATAACCATTTAGAATAGCCGTCTTGGCATCCATCTGTCAAATCTCATAATCAAGAGCAACAACTATGGACAAGAGAATCCAAATGAACTTAGGCATGGATACAGGCGAAAAGGTTTCCTTGTAATCAATTCCTTCTTTTTGTGCATAACCCTTAGCTACCAAAGGTTTTAACCTTTCCATCCACTCCTCTTTTTCTCTTATAGATCCATGTACACCCAATGGGTTTTACCCCTTCAAGAAGATCCACAAGTTCTCAGACCCAATTAGTCTCCTTAGACTTCATCTCTGTATTCATCGCCTCTGTCTAGAGTTTCGAATCAACATCGTCTATAGCCTCTACATAAGTATAAGGATCCCAGTCATGTTCATCCGATTCAGCCAAGAAGGCATCACCATTGAACATATACCTCTCGGGTTGAGACCTGATCCTTCCACTACGCCAAATCACCTTAGGTTGTTGTTCAAGTTCGTTTGGTTTTTCTACACCGATTGGAGTGGTTTCAACCAAAACCCCCATAGCGATCGAATCACCCCTTAACTTCTCAAGCATCACTTGCTTCAAGGCTTAAAGTTGTCTATGTAACTCTACTCAAGGAAAGTTGCATTAGTCAAAACCATGACTTTATTTTCCTTTGGGTTATAAAAATAGCCTCTTTAGTCCCTTTTGGATATCCTAGAAACATGCAAACTTCTGAGCATGCTTCCAACTTATTCACATCCTTAAACAGGACTTAAGCCAGACATCCCCATATGCGAATGTGGTTTAAGGATGTCTTCTTGCTCGTCCACAACTCATGAGGAGTTTTAGGGACCGATTTTGAAGGCACGTTGTTCAAAAGATAACATGCAGCTTTTAGTGCATATCCCTAAAAGGATAAAGACAATGATGAATAACTCATTATGGACTTGACCATGTCCAATAAAGTCCTATTTCTTCTTTCAACTACACCATTCTACTGCGGAGTGCCCAGTGTAGTCAAATGGGATAAAATCCTATTCTCTAATAAGTGTCCTAAGAACTCATTAGAAAGGTATTCTCCACTTCGATCGGATCAAGTGCCCTTATGGGTCTACCCAATTGCTTTTTCACTTCAGCTCGAAACTCTCAGATCAAGTGCCCTTATGGCTCTACCTAATTGCTTTTTCACTTTAGCTTGAAACTCTCTGAACTTGTCAAAAGTTTCGCTTTTGTGGTGGATCAGGTACACATACCCATACCTTGAGTAATCGTCAATAAAAGTGATGAAGTACTCATACCCTTCTCATGCCTAGATGTTCATCGATCCACAAACATCATTATGCACAAGTTTTAGAACCCCTTTGGCCCTATTGCCCTTAGACTAGAATGGTCTTTTGGTTATTTTACCCTCCAAACAAGATTCACATTGAGGTATAGATTCAACCTTTAAGTGACTTAAAGATCCATCCCTTACCAACTTTTAAATCCTATTTAGGTTAATATAACCAAGGCACAAATGCCAAAGATAAGTCTTATTAGAGTGAGAAGTTTTAAGTCTTTCAGAGTTATTATCATTCATCTCAACATTAAACAGTAAGTCCATCTTAGGTTTGATAAAATATAGATTATTTTGCATCTGTTTAGAGCAGATAAAAGATTTGTTTTTATGAATCACCACTTTATTATTAAAAGAAACCAAATAGGAGTCTTTAAATAAATAAGCTATAGAAATTAAATTCCTCTTAAATATAGGAACATAAAAACAATCCTGCCAAATTAAAATACTATAATTATCAAAATGTAGATGGACGTCTCCTACTGCTTCAGCTAAGACCAAGGATCCATCGCCCATCTGAAGCGTGAAGTCTTCATGAAGCAGACTTATTGTTTCTTTAAACCCTTGTAAAGAAACACAAACATGATTAGTTGCACCAGAATCTATGACCCAAATGTCACTAGATTCCTCAAACAAATAAGTTTTCAAATGCAGAAGCTCACACCTACCTCCTTAGGAAAGGAAGTCCTTGTAATTCCTCTTAATGTGCCTGACCTTCTCATAGAAGAAGCACTTTAGCTTCTTTGGGTTCTTCTTCTCCTTCTTCTTGCTCTTGTTGTTAGTAGGAATAGAAGACTTCCCATTGTTGGCCCATTTCTTTCCATTCCCTAGGTTAGGATTGGAACTAGAAGTAGCCGCCAAATTGGCCTCACCACCAGCAGGAGACTCCCTGATCAGCTGTTTAAACTCCTATAATTGTTTCATTAATTCTGTTAAGGTCATATCCTACCTATTCCTTAAATTAAAAGTAGCTCTAAATGGGATAAACTGCCTAGAAAGAGTCTTAAAGACCATAGTCATCTGAGTTTCAGCATTGATGTCGGCTCTATTGGTTTGTGCCCCAGCGAGGTCATCCATGACCAACATCATATGCTCCTTTAAAGACGTCCCCAGTCTCTGTTTATAGTTAAGAAGTTTCCAAAGCGCCCCTAGCTGCTTAGTTAAGGTCTGGCCTCCAAACATGTCTTCCAGATTATCCAAGATCTGTCTAACAATCTCATAATCCTCATGTTGAGCCTAAACATGTTATTCATGCTGGCCATAACATAGCAGCGGGCCTAATCATTTACATCTTTTCAACAATCATATACTTGGATTTGATTGTTGGTGGAAATCTCCTATAGGCTCAAGAGAAGAAGGGATTATCAACACAAATTTCAGTTTCTCAAAGGAGAGGACGATATTCAGGTTTCATTTCCAATCATTATGATTCTCACTAGTTCATTGGTTTTTGTCAAGTATCAATGATAAAGCGTTTTTAGACATTTTTAATCTATAATAAAGAATCATATACTAAACAAAAGCAAACATAGCATAATAATGTAGTAAGATAACACAATCATGTAAAAATATACAAATGTGTTTATGTGTCAAAACCTTGAAAATATTACAACCTTACAACGATAATTCCCAACACATAATTCAACAAGCTCCTAGGGGAGTCATGCCAAATTCAATCAGGCACACAAATCCCATCATGATTAATATGTACCATCCAAGACCCGTATGATCCAGCATATATTAATAATCATTTCTTTGGCCATTAATTTTATTAACAGAGCTCCTAGGGGAGGTTAATAATAAAATTAACATGAGTGTATAACCATTATTTCAATATTTTATCCATGATTTATAGTCACCACCTAAAGGTGTGCAATCGTAAATCATGGTAAAATACCTTATCATCTTGGAGATCCAACCCGGTACATGATGAAATCCATTCCTAGGGATCGGAACCAATATGTGCTACCTATGGACCAATGATGGAGGCCTTAGGTCCTCTCTTCGAAAACCTTCTCCTACTCAATCTTTTGAAATCAAGGTTTTAGTTTATGAACATGCATGAATAATTTTTAATTGAGCAGCACTCCCTATTCTATATGGCATGCTATCAATATACATGGCAAATTATATTATAATGCAGATAAGCAAAGCTACAAGCAAAATAATAATAAATAACTATAATATTATGGTTCCACCTTAGAGAATAGAAAATAATGATTACAAGAGAATAATTGAAACATATTATCGATTCTTTATCTTTGAATCCTGAAGTTGTATCCGTCTTCATGTAATGCCCCATCTTCATGTAATACCCATCTTCAAGTCTTCAATCTAGCATAGATCGAATACTCCATATTTTTGGTTATATCAAAATTTTAATGTTTTTCAGAATTGTCCCAAAAATTAAATTAAAACTATATAAAAAACTGTACCTCTTTTAGGAAAATTTCCAGCTCTTTACCAGCAAGATGATCCTGTGTAATCGACCTGCTAGTCATGATTCACCGGCTTACTGATCATGACATTCGGCCTACCAAACCTAAAAGTTTGGCCTACCGCTAGAGCTACCAGATTTTTATCCCACTGACCGCCTACCGAACTCGAGAGTCCAGCCTACCGATCCTGCGACCATCAGCCTGCCAAACTAGAGGGTTCGGCATGCCGACTAAGCAAAGATCGTTCCTTTTCAGAAAATACAATTTTTAATTCAATTCATCAATTTTATTTTCAACAATTCAAAAACATAAAATTAGAGACTCAGGAAATACCTAGGAATGCCATCATCCATCTTCTAGATTCGACTTCTTCGAATGATTATTTAATTACAAAATTCTTACAAATTTAAAATTAAATAATAATTTCTAGACAAAGATGATAGTCCGCCATCTAATTACATGAAAAACTACATAAACATTCTAACCTCTAAGAAACCATAACCGATATATATTAATTAATTAATTAATGATTAAATAGTAATTTAATCAACTATAATTAATTAATAATATTCACAGTATAATCCATCACAACACAAAAATATATAAAAACCCTAAAGTGCCAACTCTCTCAAAATTAAATTCAAGCATAGGAGAGATCAATATCACATAATTTACTCATTTAGTATGATTACAACCTAGCAAATTTATGTAAAACCCATGGCTCTGATACCAATTGTTGAAAAAATAGTACGCAGTAGAATTTTAAAATTTTTTATATCATAGTATTTTCCAAAACAAAAGTTTGACACACTATATGCATAAACTAACTAGATCTTACTAACCTTTGTGTGCCGAAAAGCTCCTGTAATCAATGAAGAGAAGTAACATTTCAAAAAAACCTCAACCAACTAACATTCTTTGCTATACTCTATCCACTATCGGCGTGAGTGTGGGCTCGCATAGTTTAGCTTTTCCCCTAGGTGACTCTCTTTCCAACTAGTTGAGAAATACCTAAAGTTATAATTCATGATTTGTGAATGGTAGCTCTTTAGGGAGTTTTAGAGTCTCACTGACAGAGTCTCACTCTATATTTCTCAACTGATCTTAATAATAATGAGTCTTACTCCATATTATATAGAGGTTGGGTCCAAGTGTCAATACTTATTAGATAAGGCCTCAAAAATTTGAATCAAATAAAATCAGAATCAATATCAAATAAGATCTGGATGAAAACATGTGATCCTTTTATCGCCCAGTCGGTAGGCCGAACTAGCAAATCGGCCTACCGAACCTCCTCAATCGATAGGCCAAACTTAAAGATCAGCCTGCCGAACTTGCGATAAAAAGTTTCCTACAAATCTTTATTTCCCGCTCGAGATTCTGGGGATAGAGCCTCAGTTTTAATTCAAATAACCAAATAGTTTTAATTCAAATAACTAATAGAGAAGTTATATGAATAAAACAGTCATATCTAGATAATCTTTAAAAAAATAAATATTCCTGATAATTCAACAAGTTTATCTTGAATTAATTTATTTAAAATTAATCCAATCGATAAACAGACATGAATTATCTAATCTCGATAATTTATTCAAAATTAATCCAACCGATAAGTTTATCTTGAATTAATTTTATCACAAAATTAATTCAACCGATAAACAAACATGAATCATCTAATTTTACCAAATTTAAGCCAATTTGATAAATCTGACATAAGTCACCAATTATTGAAAAAGTACGCCATATCGTTATAAGATTTTTGTGAGCTAGCAAAAAGGATCAAATGGACCTATATAGTTCAAGCACCCGATAATTATGAGACCCAATATCCCAGATATACATTTCATAATTATGAACTCCAACTCAACTCAACTAAAAGCTTGGAGCTGCACTCTCAAACAATATAGAATTACGAAGCCCATATAGCTAAGTCTCTATGACATATCATAATGTATCATATCCCCATAGGATTATCCATAATCGGCTTAAGAACAAGTTTTGCCTTACCTTCCTGATTATTTTTATCTTATGTTCTATTATCTCACCATCGAAAAACTTCCTATCCAAGGCGAGTATACCATTCGGTTACACCTATGTATCCAAATGGTTGAGTGCTTCAGTTTTCTAATTATAGGATAACGTATATAAGAGGATATCAACTACTCCTAAAGAGGAGCTATGGATTCCATATCTATGATAACAGGTCTATATTATCAAGAGTCATACCTCCAATGTATAGGCATGTGTACCATTGTTAAAAATGAGGATGTCACCCTTTGGTAGATCAAAAGACTAAGTCAAGACATTGGGCCCATTAGTCATCTCAAGATTAAGATACAATACAAATGATAGTCTAAAGTGAATCAATTTGCCAAGACAAAATTATTAATCCAAATCAATTCTCTTTATATCTCGATCCAACACATCATCACCTATGACAATGTGTCAATGTTTCTATTCGTGAAGTCTACCTCCGATGGCCAAGAAAAACCATATCCCAATAGGGATATTAACAACATAACAATTTTTGCATAAATAAAGTGCCCAACTTTATTCCGTCAATTACTGATCATATAATTTAGACTGTCACCTTAAGAATCATGTCTTCTGCATAATCTGTCTATCATATGTCCAATTCTTAAGGTTTAGATCAACAGTCTTAGACTTTTGTTTGCTTAACATACATTCAAAAAATATGAATGTAGAGAGGACCAAATTTGGTATATAAATAATAAATGAATTCTTTCTTGATAAAAATTTCTCCAAAAAAGGGCATACATGTCCAACATCTACGTTGGTTTTGAAAAAAATATCCTCCAATGCTATAAACTCTATACAAGTTTAAAATTCAATGATTTGGACTTAGAAGATTGAAGAAAAATGATTAAAATACAATTTGGAATTAAAAGACAAACTTTCTTCAACTTAGAATTATGAAGATAAAGAAGCCCCAAACGACTTATCATTTGGCTTCTTTTTTTTTCACTCTAAAAATGACTTGTTGTTTTAGGTTATCAACTCCCAAACGACGTAGTTTTTTTCTCTACAAAAAATCTAAAAAATAAAAAAATAAAGGAAATAGTTTCTAAAAATTGAAAAAAAAATAATTTCTAAAATTCAAATAAATTCTAAAAACTAAAATAAATCCCCCAAAAAATCCAAACGATTAAAATATCACATCAAAACAAACAAAAATCTAAGTAATTCATCAAAATAGACAATTTACAAACAAAAACCATAATAACCATGCATTAGACACTTTATGTTGTCGGAACATCTCTAGTCCATCAACTGTAAAAGTTGTTAGTTCATAATAAACTTCATAATCATATATATCACATTCACAAACATCATACAAAATGTGCCTCTAAGTCATATTTTTCATTTACATTGTCTCATATAATCGTTAAACCTTACATATCGTCCATTAAAGAAAACAGCAGGCATTACACTTTTCAAAGTTGACATATCCTTGCATAGCCCCAATAGTGATGAGGGCATCGGTAGCACAAGCAAGAGCACAAGGGAAGAGACATATTTAGATCCAATTCAAGTTCCCATTGGTCCGGTTACGAGAGCTCGTGCAAAGAAATTCAAAGAAATGCTTATTGGGCTGATTCAAGCATCTTGGGCTCACATACCAAGGTTCGTGCTTCTTGTTAGGCATCGGGTCGTGGTTCCGTTTCAAATCCGATTAGGCGTTTCGATCTTGGAGACCAATTTTGGTTAGGGTCGCGTCAGTTCTTGGCGTGGTTCGTATCATTTGGCATCAGAGCGAGGTTCTAATCAGGTTTTGCTTATCCATTCCTTAGTTTTCGTTTGTTTCAATTATTCGTGAGTCTTGATTTCTATTATCAAAGTTGGATTAAAAAAAAAAAGGAGAAAAGAAAAAGAAAAAAAAAACAAGGGAAAGAAGAGACAAGAGGATCCGAGAAAAAAAAAAAAAAAAAAAGAAAAAATTTAAAAAAAAAGAGAGTCCGCAGACCCTTCTTAAAATTTTTTGTTTGATTCTTGTTATTCATAGTTTAAGGAGGCCAAAATTGAATTCCCTCCAAAGACCAAATTTTTTTTCTCAAAATTTCGTTCCTTTTCTGCTAAAATTTCCGAAAGCCTAAATTATCATTACTTGTTATACTCTTAGCTTCCTTGGTAATCTGTTTGTGAATTGTCACGGAAATTTTGATATTGATTTGACTAGTTCTATAGGAACTGAGTGAGAATTTACGAGTGGAAAAAGGCACGAGAGGCGAGAGTATTAGAGTGGATAAAAGCCAAAAAAATATGGAGCGCAAACACGAGTGAAATTGAGTGAACCATTTCACGAGTGAAACACGTAAGGGAGTGTGGTAAGGTCCTTTGCATTGTTTCTCACTTTGTTTTGCAGGAAAAAAAAAATGTCAAACAACAGCAAGAACACTATTGAGGGTACCTCTGGTGCAACAGATCCAAAAATCCTCATGGAAGCGATGATAGGGGAGATGAGGCGATTGTTGAGAGGAGAGTTAGAACAGCTTCATGAGAGGATAGACAGGATAGAAAATGCACGTGTGGAACAGCCACAACATGTTCCTCATGCGCGTAGGCGGGAAAGGGTTCCGGTTAGAGGAGAGGTTAATGACTACTATGGGAGATGAAGAGTTTGATGAAGGAGAAGATTCAGCGGGTAGCCACCGAAGACTTGGACGGGATAGAGGAGTTAGGAACCATGAAAATGATAGTTTGAGAGGCATAAAATTGAAGATACCATCATTTCAAGGCAAATCAGATCCTGAAGCGTACCTAGAATGGGAGAAGAAAATGGAGTTTGTCTTCGACTGCCACAACTATCCCGAGGCGAAGAAGGT
>CAMOHE010041236.1:0-43821 GCA_946598075.1 Artocarpus hirsutus | reverse complement strand
ACGAAAATGTTTTTAAATGACTTGTTGATAAAGGATTTTCATTATCTGTTTTCTGAAACAGCAGATTGAGATGGATTTTATAATAAACTTCATAATGAACATGAATGATTATATCTGGTAAAGAAGAGATTTCATGAATCAGAGAAATATATATATATATATATATATTTTTTTAGGGCATGATGCCATCTCAGAGATCGGGTTGTGTAGTGAACAACCTTGGGGGCAGGTCCCGAAACCCAGCTGGGCCACTACGGTGGTAAGTCATGTATGGTTTGCCCAGGAAAGGAAAACGGTATTCTTTCTGGTTAATTTATTTAATTATTTTTGAAAGATTATATTTTATTTAATTTCACATTTAATTATTTATTCGTTGATTGTTCCAGTTCATTTTTATATGTTTATTTGATTTATGCAAATTCTTTTAAAGTTGAATAATTTTCAAATATAGTCCTACTGAGCCTTTCGCTCACATTTTATCTGTTTTAAAATCTTAACCCTAGGTGGATATCAGCATAGGATTGGAGAAGAGTCCGCCGACCGGACTTACGATCAGTAGAAGCATTTGGTAGATTAATTTACAATTCAAGGCATGTAAGACTTTAACTTCTCTTTTATTCTGGACTGTGGTTGTATCATAATATTGTCAGACTATATGTGTGTGCACAATATGTGGGCTAGTGGGACTCATACGCGTTCCACCCCATAATTAATTATTTTATTGTTATTTCTATTTATTTAATTATTATGATGATTCATTTATTTCTTTAACTTATTCTATTCAAACGATTTTAAAATTATCACCTTTTTATTTATAAATTTCATTCTAAAACCCTATTTTTAACCAAATCTTTACTTAATTAATTTAATTAAGCTACCACGTCACCTCCCGTACTCCGGGGCGTGACAATTGCCTTCTGAATTTTGAAAAGAGTCCTTTCTTCTTTTAACTATATAAAATCATTTAAAATATCCCCTTTATATAAATTCGTATATAAAACTAAGGAAATGATCATTAGGGTATTTGACAGAGCTTTTTAATTGTGCTTTTGATCATTAGAAAAAAAGAAATAAAAGTTGTGGTTTTTCAATAATTATTTAGAAACTATAATTTTTTAAAGAACTTAATAAATGGATCAAAATGATTTTTAATTTTTTAACAATGAAGTTAATAATATTTTATTAAGACCTCAATACAAGTTTCAAAATATATTAAGTTAATAATATTTTATTAAGACCTCAATACAAGTTTCAAAATATATTAAGAAGTTTTTGAAAAATTATATTTCGTGGCTTTGACTGGAAGCTTTTTTGGAGTATCAAAATTCTTGACATAGATTTCATCCAAACACTTCTAGAAGTATTTTTAGACCCTAAAACCTAAAAGCAATATCTAAAAAGCTTTGCAAATTAGACCCTATGTGGCAGCAAATATAATTTTTTTGAATACCACATAATTTTTTTTCAATAAATGCTCTCCGAATTATTTTTTTGTCAACTTGCCCTGAACAACCAATTTAATGTCGACTTCCCCTTGGCCTTTGATTTTTTACAAGACCGGGGGTAGGATGACGTAGAGTCAATAGTTCGAGAGCACTTATGAAACTACATTTCTTCATAGAGTGTTTTGAACGATTTTATATTGTTCAAGAGGTCATATGAGTTATTTTCAAAATTCAAAGTAGCATGTTGAACTAAGATACATAGTTCAACAAGTATTTATGAAATTTATTATTTTTTTAAGAAAATAAAAGAATTTCTACTACTAAACACGCCTACATAGACAAATTAATTGTTAGTGAGGAATGCCGATATGGAAAAAATAAATGGACATTAAAAATGATTTAAAATAGAGACAAAAAATAGAACACTATAGATTTTTAGTGATTCAGTCATAAGCCTACATCCACTGTCAAAGAGAAGATTTCCACTACGTCAAAGAAGCTTATTACAATGTCAACAATAAATACCGCTCATAACCTGAAACCCAATTACACCCAAAATCACTCTTAGCCAAACTCCTCTTGACACCAAAGAATTATTGTCTTACTAAAAGACCCGTCTCTCAATAAAGAACCTTTCTCCCTAGAGAACCACTCTTTCACTATTAAGAGCAAAGAAAGAAAGAATAGAAGAAACTCCTTTGATCACTTGGAGTTTAATGTGTTGCAGATGGACGAAGTGACGGCTACTTATAGCCTTAGGCCATGGCTTTTCGCACTTCACAAACCAATGGCCTTTCACACTTCACCTTTGCGCATTCGTTTGGTTAATAGCTAAAATAGGCCACATGATTCACACTTCACAGCTCTTTATGGCCTTTTTATACTTCATTTGTTATTAGCTACACATTATAAATCTCCATCTTGGCTAAAAACTTCCCATAGCTTATCTCCTGCTGCTCTCCCATTCTGCTCACTTTGGGCCCTATCTATTCTGTACTTTAATCAAGTCCAGACATTGTCTGAACTTGCTTACTGGAACCTGCATGGTAACCATGTCTGTTGGATTATCCGTTAAGGCAATCTTCTCAACTTTGACAACACCTTGTGCTATCACATCTCTAATAAAGTGTATCCTGACAATAGTGTGTTTGGTCCTCTCATAGTATATCTGATTTTTAGTCAGATGTATGGCACTTTGGTTGTCACAGTAAACCATTGTTTCCTTCTGTAGTAATCCCATCTTGCCAACCAAACCCCGAAGCCAAATAGCTTCTTTCACTACTTCTATCGGTGCAATGTACTCTGCCTCAGTGATTTATAGTGCAACAATTAATTACAGTGCCACCTTCCAACTGATAATACATCCACAAAGATTAAAAATATATCCAATCAAGGACCTTCTTTTGTCTAAATCTCTAGCATAATCTAAATCCACTTATCCGACCACACTTCTAGTGGTTTCCTTGAATTTCCCATCACTAGTACCTTTCAGATAATGCAAAATCCACTTCAGTGCATGCTAGTGAACTTTCCTTGGAATTTTCCATGTACCTATTGACCACGCTAACAGCATGTGCAATATCAGGCCTAGTACAAACCATGGCAAAGATGATACTACCAATTGCACTGGCATAGGGAACACGTGATATGTGTTTAACCTCCTCCTCAATTGAAGGTGACAAGGCTACGGAGAGTTTAAAGTGAGCCGCCAACAGAGTAGTAACAGGCTTTGAATTTTCCATTCCAAAGCGCTCCAGCACCTTCTTTATGTATTTCTTTTGTGACAGAAATAATGCGCCCGCTTTTCTATCCTTATAGATCTCCATCCCTAAATTTTATTTGCAGCTCCTAAATCTTTATTTCAAACTCTCCAATTAATTAGGCTTCAAACGGTTGATCTCCGACATGTTCTTATAGGCAATCAACATGTTCTCAACACATAAGAGCAAATAGATGAATAACCCGTCCATGAGTTTCTTGTAATATAGACAACTATCATACTCACTCCTACAGTAGCCATTTGCAAGCATAAAGGTGTCAAATCACTTATACCATTGTTTAGGAGACTGCTTCAGGCTATACAAAATTTTTTTTAATAAATAAACATGGTCTTCCTTTCCTCGGACTTCAAATCCCTTTGGCTGTTTCATATAGATTTATTTATCTAGTTCACTATGAAAGAACGCTGTCTTGACATCCAACTATTCAAGCTCTATATCGAAATGAGCTACGATAACAAGCAAAGCTGGAATAGAGCTATGTTTCACCATAACAGAGAGAACTTCATTGAAATCAATACCTTCTCTCTGTGTAATGCCCTTTGCCACAAGCCACGCCTTAAACCTTGCATTTTTAGCTCCAAGAATTCCTTATTTCCTTTTGGAGACCCTTTGCTTCCGATAAGATTATCTGGCCTCTTAACTAGTTCTCAAGTATGATTCTTGTGAAGTGACTGAATCTCTTCACTTATTGCGGAAATCCATTGACCAGATTCTTGACTAGTGATAGCTTTTTGATATGACTGTCGCTCACTATTATCATCAGCTATATTTAGTGCATAAGAAACAAGATCTGCATAGTCATATCTTTGAGGAGGCCTTATTTCCCGTCTTTCCCAAACTCTAGTCAACTTGTAATCTTGCAACTGTTGTGTATCACTTTCCTCGCCTGGATGTTGCTCTATGTTTTTTTAGGTTTCTTTTGAAGGCTCCATTCTGTCTATGACTCCATCTTCTTTTGTCGTTTCTTCATTTACAAAATCCAATATTTCTGCTTGGTTAAAGGTCACAGCCCTACTAATGATACACTGATGAGTTTCCATCTTGGAGTTCAAGGCTGCTTTAGCCTCTTCCACAGTAAGAGTATCTCGACCATACATCAATGTATCAATGAAATACTCATAAGAGTTTGGTAAAAAAACATAACAAAATAATGGCCTAGTCTTCATTATCAATTTTGAATCAATATTTTTCAAGTCGAGGAGAATTTTGTTAAAACCATCCAAATGTTCTTTTATGGGCTTACCTTCATCTATATGAAGAGTTTATAATTTCTTCTTCAAACAGAACCAATTGGCGAGTGACTTTGTCATGTACAGGTTTGCTGTTGAATCCTCGTCAGAGAATTCTAGCAGAATCTAATCTCCTAACCACAACAAGATTGCACTTGTCTTATAAAGACTCCGGCAGAGCATCTCTACCGTTCAAGGCTTTTGCCTAACCTTGATGTACCAACAAAGCTTGCATCTTAACCCGCCATAGGCTAAAATCATTTCCTATTACATTTTTCCACATCAAATTTTGTTGTAGGCATGAATCTGATACCAGTTTATTAGTGCAGAATGCCAATATGGACTTAATAAATTGACAATAAAAAATGATTTAAAATAAAGACAAAAAGACGACACTAGAGATTTATAGTGGTTCAGTCATAAGCCTACATCCACTGTTAGAGATCAGCCAGAAAATTTTCTCTATGTCAAAGAAGCGTATTGCAACGCTACCAGTAAATACTGCTTACAACCCAAAACTCAATTATACTCGAGAAACGCTCTCACACAAACTCCTCTTAACACCAAAGAATTATTATCTTACTAAATGATCCTTCTCTCAACAAAGAACCTTTCTCTCTAAAGAACCACTCTTGCACTGTGACGAGCAGAGAAAGAAAGAAGAGAAGAAACACCTTTGCTCACTTGGAGTTTGATGTGTTGCAATCGGAGGAAGTGAAGGCTATTTATAGCCTTAGCCCGTGGCTTTTCATACTTCACAAACCTATGACCTATCACACTTGACCTTTTTGCATTCATTTTGTTAATAGCTAAAATAGGCCACATAATTCACATTTCACATAGCTCTTTATAGCCTTTTCACACGTCATTTATTATTGGCCATATATTACGTTAACAATTACCTATTATCACGGTAAATACATCGAAACGGCACAAAAGGAAAAGCAACACAAAAAAAAAACTAGTCCTGGACACACTCGCAAGTCACAAATATGATCCTTGGCATACTTACCAGAGAAATACTCTCTGTAAAGTGATTGGTAGAAGTGGTAGCAAATATAGTTAGATGATAATTCTACACCCTACTTCACTATAATATATAATTCGAATCCCCTCATTCTACGTTCACCGAAAAAAAAAAAAAAAGAAGTGACTGACCAAAAACTAAAATTTCTCACGCTCACCAAGAGCTAAGTTGCTCCATTTACAGTTGATATAAATTCGGCCTCCTGGTTTGGCTTGTGCCAAATTAACATTTTTGGCCTTCATTGCATGGCCCTAGCCTTTCATAGGTAAGGAACCACGCAACATATTCTTAATGTGAGACGACAACTATTCCTTGGGCTTCATTTGTTCTGGGCGTGAGGAATAACTTCTAATTTCATTTTTTTATTTTTTTTTTGGTTGGTGATTTGGAAATCGCAAACTGTTATCTTTGTCAAGAAGAAAGCATCTCTTCACCACGTACCTTTTTCTTTTTCTTGCATCAGAGAGGACGAGATTGATAAGGCTAAACATCAAACCGTTCATAACACGATCTCCAATTTCTTGGTCCTTCGGCGTTTAAGTATACAAGTTCAATGATAGCCAACCTGTAATGATGGAATTTGAAACTGTCACTCGATTTAGAGAATGTTCATTTGACACCTTTCCTTTCAAAGAAACACAATGATAGAATAAAACTGGATCAATATCCATTGCTCGCACATGTATATAGCGAGTCCACGGCTTCTACTATTTTCTATAAAATGCCAGACAAACTAATTTGGTTTCAGTGGTTGCAATTAGATGAACATTTGATGCTGACAGATTATTTTGCACCATCTGCTTTCCTTGAAACAATCAATCATTTCCCGGCACTCAAATCAATCAGAGTTTCTTGAGCGAGGCCTTTAGATGCGGTTCAAGACTTGTAAGATTCGTAGCCATTTCAACCACATATGACAATTCTCCATCTTTTAACTCGAAAACACGCCTAATCTCTCTTACCTGTCGCAAAAGCCACTTCTGTTAGTTACAAATAAACGTAAGAAAGGAATGACATCTTTCTTACGAAAGTGTCCAGATGAAATGAACAATTACAATCTTCAATCTGTGCTAGAATCCATTTACGATCAAGCATCCCTCAAAATAGCGTCATTTCTGTAACTTAATTTGCAGTTTGATGGGTGTCCACAGCGAAGATCGCCCAACAAAGAGTCAAAGAAGGGTTCTAGCCTTATGGAAAGACCTTCCTTATCATCAATTACCACACCTTGTCCTTACTGAAAATATGTTCTCGTGGTTTGAATAAACTTCGCAATTTATGTCCTAAACTTGCTTGGAGATTAACAACAACATAACTTCTTCGACCTTATTCTTGATTTCACACGGATTATGCTACCTCAAAATTTTGTCAAGCTTATACATAACTGAATATTGTGCTTTTTCCACCTTTAAAACCGCTCAAACAGGTCGTAAAGACTTGAATAAAATCATTCAACGAATGCCATCCATTCTTAATGATCGGCCACAACAACTCATTTTGTCGTGCAAATCACTTTTTCTATAACTGGAATAGCAAGGAAGGATACCAAAACATCAGGCACTATTTTCATAAGAGATGAATAATAAGTAGAAAGGAAAGATTCAAGGCTTCAAGCAGAGCCAGCAGATTTGTCAACATACAAGGCTGAAGGGATAGTTCAAGGCGTCATTATACTCAAAGGATGTTTGGCAAAATCAGTTTTAACATGCTACAGTGTAAAGCTCTCACATGATCAAAAAAATGTAAACTACAATGTAAAACTCTTACATGTTACAGTTTTTCGTTCAAAAGTTTCAACTCTACCCCAAACACCCTATAAGGCATATCGAAACATGTGCTTTAACGAGACTAAAAGGGATCAATAGAAGAGAATATTTCCTCTCTAGTAGTTAGTTACAGTGGTGTCAAATTAAGATATATAACTTTACCAAGATTAATTCTATTCTCAAATTCACGAAGAAGAGTCGTAAAGCATGAGAGAACAAAATGAGATTCACAGCATCTGGAATTATAAGGTTTAATTACCTTAGACGCATTCCCGACAAGTTCGCTTTGAAGCTTTATAACTTTGTCTTCGGCACTATATGTCCCTTTCTGCAAGATAAGTTAAAACTTTGTAATTCATATAATGATGTTCATGAGAGATATAAAAGGAGACATATCTGAGAATTTAGCTGCATATACATATATATATATTATATGTGTAAAAGGAAAAGCACAAAAACACATGTTTTAGTCCAATATACAGAATCGCAAGTTTCATCTCACACTATACATAAAAAAGTAGAAACATGCCCGTGAGCAGAAGGAAAGCCAATGAAATACCCGATCAAAGATCAAAGAGTAGTAGTACCTGAAGCTCAAGAAGAGCAGTGCTTTGGGCAATGACGACTTCAATGGTGCCATCAGGTTTCGGTCTCCAAAAGCCACTCTCGGCGTGCATTGCTTCTCCCGAACTCAAATTCCATGTCTTCTGACTATACCTTATGACAGGCTGATTACCCAAACAACAATAGTCAATTAATAAGAATTTAAAACAAAAACAAAACCCATTTGTCACTTGTGGACTGACCTTGCCAGAATGGGAGAAATCAACTTCTTCTCCATAAGAGAAGGAATTGATGGTGGGAAATCCACCCTCCCCTTCTCCTCTCCATTTTCCAAGCAGAAACGAGAGCGGTGCTATTGCCGGATGTATGGCCGGTGAATCTGAACCCTCCTCCACCATTTCTCTTGCTCTTGATGATTGACTCTCTGATTATGTAATGACCCTTTGTGCTTCGTTTTTTCCGTCTTTGCCTTGATTTAATCCTTTTCTCGTTCCCAAAATTTCTTGTTTCTCTCACTGGCTTTTGGAAAAATATCATTGCGTTTATGGGAAGTATGCCAATCAGAGTATCTACAACCTTACTTTCAACTTATCAGCAACAATCGTAAAAAAGCTAGCGCGCTACAATTACAAGTAAAAAAAATTTATAATGTAAAGCTTCCGTGTATTAAAATTTTAAAACTTAAAACGTAGAACAAATATTGTTTGATATTAATTTAGATTACTCAATTGAAAAATAAATTACGATTAATTACCTTTCCATGAAACAAAATTACCTTTTTTTTAAATTTCTAATTAGGAAATAGAAACATCCATATTGATACCACATTTTTTGTTGGTACACTATACAAAATACCACCTATGTTTTTTTCCAACTATACCAGAATATTTTCCAACATTTCCTTTTCCCACTGAGTTCTAGCGACTATTTTTTCCTTTGTTTTGGTTTTTTTTGTTAAATTGTTAGTTTTTTAGTTTTAATTTTAATTTCTTTTACTGATTATATTTTATAAATTCGGCCAACTAGTTTAATTTTATAGAAAGGTAATTTTATTTTTTCGTGTCCTTGAAAAGGGCTCTGAAATATTAAAAAAGGATTTTTTAAAATGTTAAAGTACCGATATAAAATTTTCTAAAACAGAGGATATCAAACTCATATTTAGAGATAATGTAAGGTATTAACATGAAATTTTCTCAAAATAATAATTTTTTGAAAAAATTACAATGCATGTCTAAATTATTGTTATGAGATTAAAATCTAACACAATATTTAAAATATCTTAAAAATATATTTAATGATATAGTAATTATCTTAATGATATTACATGTTGTACTATATAATTACATATAAATAATTATAATGATATCATTATGAGAAATTTGTAGAATTTTTACAAATTAAAGTCATATTTTAATTCAATAAACGTAATTGAGCCATTTGTCTCATTAACCCTAATTTTTTTAATGGTAATCAACAAATTAGGGCCAAAAATTTAGGTCACAATACGATGACACGACACGAACCCGACACGAAAAATGCGGGTTAGGGTTGAAAAAATAGGCCTCGGGTTGGAATTAGGTCGAACCTGTCTGACCCGCACAAAAAACGGGTTGGGTTCGGGTCGACCCGAATCAACAACCCGAAATAACCCCCAAAAACGTGTCGAAATCATGTTAACCCAAAAATTGACATGAAAATTGTTAATCAATCTATGTAACCCAAATTGAACTCGTGTGACCTTAATGCAACCTATATAACCTGAAATTAATTTTAATGTGTCAAATTAGTCTAACATTTGTTGTATATCCAACTTGACATAATTTTAATTTCTAGCATATTTGTTTTTGTTAAACTTATACAAAATTTTGTTAACTTTTTTTATGGTTTTGTTTTGTTAGGTTATTGTTTATTTTGTAGGCTTATTGTTGGGTTTACAGTGTTGCAGGTCTATAGGGTTTAGCGGGTCAGTATATCGTGTCAATACAAACATACATAAAGTAGCACATTGGCAGGTTTCACGGGTCGGGTCGGGTCAACCCGTCTACACATCAAGTCGTGTTTGGGTTGGGCTTTTTTTGACCTATCAGGTCATGGATCGGGTTCGGGTTGGCGTGTTAGCTATTTAAATAAGGGCTCAACCCGACCTAAACCAGAACCCGTAAACCCGAATTACCAGCCTTACAACAAATGAAAAATCGTTTCATCTCATAGGTTTATAAGCCTGCTACTTACAACATATGGGCCATAATCTAATATATAATGTATTTTTTAAAATAAGTCTTATTATTTTATTAATAATAAGATTATAACCTTATAAGATTAAATAAGATTGCACTTAATAAATGGAATGTGTGCACCTGCTTCGAATTAAAATAATAATAACAATAGTAATTGGAGGGCGGTAAAATGGCATCGGCCAGAGAGGATGAGGAATCAGGTAGACCACCGTTTCTCAGAGGATTAATCGCCTAACCACTCATCTTCATTCCTCCTAATTCCTATGACCATTTCCTCTCTCCTTTTCTTTTCTTTTCTTTTCTTTTCATTTCTTTTCAATTTCGTTATTTACGTTGAAAAAGAAAAGAAGAAAAAAAAAGGATGAATTTTCCTAAATGTAGTTTTACTATAATTCTGTGTCTCTTTTTGTTCCATATTTCTCTCTCAATCCTCATAATCATAAAATTATATGGCCAATTGTACGGTGATGAGTATTCAATTTCTACTTGTTCTCATTCTCATTCTCAAAACTCAGATTCCATTTTCCTTTTAATTAACAGCCCACATTTCTCTTTATTTTCTTTCTTTAGCCTTCTTTTCTCTCTTTCCCTTTTTCCCAGATGAACAAAAAGAAAAAAGGAGCACGTTTTCAACAAAAGATTACAATGGTGTAATTTCTCCATGAAAAAAAGACACAAATTAATATACTGACAGTAAAAGGTGATTTGCCATTTACCATTTCCTGGTTTGTTCTTTATTCCCTTCAGTTAATATTGAAAAAAAAAAAATGATTAAAACATCATGCATTTAATAATAAGAAGAAAAAGAATTGTTTAACATATTAGCTTTGATATCATCATACGGCATGGAATACTAAAAAAATTCCCTTTTATTTTTGTTGTCTTGTCTCCCATATCATCATTACGTGCACAACACAAACTGATTTTCATTGTTGTTGGGTTTTTTTTTTTTTTTTCAATTATCATTATTTTATCATTCAAAAGCACAAAGAATAAGGTTGTTAGTTATTGCTTTGCAACACAATGCAGATGATGATGATGTAATCATTCTCTTTTATGATTACAAACATGAAAAGGCTCCCATATATTGGTGTGATCAATCAAAAGAACAGGTTTAGTTAAGCTCTTGAATCCTCGTATTGGGAAATTGTCTTAATTAAGCCTTTTCTTTTTTTCTTAATAGTGATTAAATATATGATATGTTTGACGGGAAACAAGTATTCTGTCTCCTTGCTGATGTTAATACTTCTGTCTATGATTTTCCCTTTTGAAGATTACTAATTGTATTTGGTCATATTTGAGAAGTTCCATAATGAATTTGAATCATGATCTGATCAGGAACTGATTTTGGGTGAGGAGTGTTAAGTTATTCATTCATGTTTTCGAAGCCTGTCATGGGGCCTATGTCCTCTGAGGTAAGTCTTTCTTGTAATCTATGCTTTTTCATTCTTTTTTGGGTTGAAAAACATGGAATGACTTCTTTTTTTTCTCCCCTAATATTTCCATTTCCTCTTTAACGCAGATGAGCTGCATTTCTTCTGATGATACCCCATTTGGACCCCCTAAGAAGATGCACCAGGCTGACAAAAGACCGGACCGAATAGCGAAACCAAGTGCCTATTCAACAAACACCTCACTGAGTGGACTCCAAAAAAGCGATCCAAATTCAAAATCAAAGTCTCAGCCAATTGCACATAAAGAAGTGGAGACAGATACAAAGAGTGTATCTGATTTACCCATGGTTGATTTTGGCCCATATCCACCAAACCCGAAGGCACCTTTAAAATCCGAGATGCAACACAGTGCAACAGGGGTGACAAATGCAAGGACAAATGACACAAGGAGCAGTGCCAATGCAAGAGGTCGTAGCGACAGCTTAGATAACTCGACCACTCCTTTTAAGCCCCACACTGGCGGTGATGTGAGGTGGGATTCCATTAACGCGGTTTCCAAAGGCTCCTCGCTTAACCTTAGCCATTTCCGCCTTCTCAAACGCCTTGGCTATGGCGACATTGGGAGTGTATATCTTGTCGAACTCAGAGGGACTAAAGCCTATTTTGCCATGAAGGTGATGGACAAGGCATCCCTTGCTAGTAGAAACAAGCTCCTCCGAGCACAAACAGAAAGGGAGATACTTGGACTTCTTGACCACCCATTCCTGCCCACCCTTTACACATATTTTGACACCGATAAGTTCTATTGCTTGGTCATGGAGTTTTGTAGCGGAGGTAATCTTCATTCACTTCGGCAGAAGCAACCTAACAAGCATTTTACTGAGGAAGCTGCTCGGTTAGTCCCGTTTTATTTGCTTTACCCCCTTCTTTTTCACTTGCAAGTTATCTTAAGATTGTGCTTTTTGCAAGCATTTTGATCCCTTTTTACCGTCACATAATTTGTAAATTTGGATGCAATGCCAGAATTTGAGAGCTTTGTGGTTAGTGCTTTCAGGGTTTGCATTACAATGTAATTCCAGTCCATCTTGAATGTTAGTTTTTGTTGGATGCTTTGCAGCTTTTCTGTCCCTTATTATATATAGGTTGTTCCCGTATGTAGATTAGAGTGGATACACATTCTGGTTAGTCAACCCACACTCCACCTTTTTTCTCGAAAGATTTTCCCTGGTTCATCGCTAGCATGTTGGTTCTAAGTCTATTATTTCATTTCATGGAATCAGAGAAGTTATGTTTTTACACTTCCGTCTCATTTATTTAAAAGCTGTAATCTACGCAGGTCTTAGACTGAAACAATCTTCGGAATATGATGAAATATTGATGTTCATTTTCAAGTCGTGACATGATATCCGTCCCATGCCCATTTTAATTTCAAGTAAAAGAAGCACAAGTTTACATGACTTCCAATAGCACTCATAAAGTGTCCAACATCATCATTTTGGCCAAATTCTATGTTTTCATTTTCCCTTGCAGGTGGCTGATCGGCGGCTTCTAACGGTATTACCCATCCCTTATGCAGGTTTTTTGCATCCGAGGTATTGTTAGCTCTTGAGTATCTGCACATGCTAGGAATTGTATACAGGGATCTAAAGCCTGAAAATGTTCTAGTAAGAGAGGAGGGTCATATCATGCTTTCAGACTTTGATTTATCACTTCGTTGCTCTGTCAGTCCGACACTTGTCAAGTCATCTTCCATCAATGTCAGTAACAGTGGAAACGGCGGGCCAGGTGGCATTTTAGATGATGAGTATGCTGTTCATGGTTGTATGCAGCCATCAACCTTTTTCCCGCGCATTTTGCCAAGCAAAAAGAATCGTAAATCTAAATCAGACTTTGGCCTCTTTGGCAACGGCTCCCTTCCTGAACTTATGGCGGAGCCTACAAATGTTCGTTCGATGTCATTTGTTGGGACACACGAGTATCTAGCCCCTGAGATCATCCGGGGAGAAGGTCATGGTAGTGCAGTGGACTGGTGGACGTTCGGTATTTTCTTGTACGAGCTACTACATGGAACGACACCCTTCAAGGGGTCAGGAAACCGAGCCACACTATTTAATGTTGTTGGACAGCCATTAAAGTTTCCCGAAACGCCACAAGTGAGTTTTGCCGCTCGTGACCTCATTCGAGGCCTTCTTGTGAAGGAACCGCACAAGCGAATAGCATACAAGAGGGGTGCTACAGAAATAAAACAACATCCCTTTTTCGAAGGAGTGAACTGGGCTCTCGTGAGAAGCGCCATGCCTCCCCATATTCCCGACCCTGTTGACTTCTCGCAATATGCTAGCAAAGAAACACCAGCCCGTGCTGCTGATAAGAAGAAGGTGACACAACTGAAAGGTGCTAAAACTAATAATAACACTAGTCCTCCTGACGATTCTCTTTACACTGATTTTGAATACTTCTAGGAACAACAAAAGTTAGTATTTATTATTATTATTATTATTATTATTATTGTTGCATTTGAAAATACACACAACTTTGGTGGAAACTTAATTGTACAAAAGAGCAAAAGTTGCAGCCAAGTGAGGTGTACAAAATTTGGGATGTCACTGCTATATATGTTTATAGGTAACGGGCAGTAAGTAAACTATTGGGCATGGGGATGACATCCCAGGTTGTCTTTTCGTTTATTTATTCATTTTTTTAAAATTTATTTTCGTTTGTTTACATATGTAAAAGTCTACGATTTATCAATCAAAGGCATTTTTGTTGATGACATTGTCGACATGGTGAAATGCAGTTGTAGTTTACTTGTATCTTCTTTATGAAATGTGTGACAAACCGGTTTCAATTGAAAAACTAAGTTCAAATAATATAGCATGTAAGAGCTTTACATTACAGCTGCTTTTTGCCTTATGCTGCAGCTGCAAAGAGCTTTTAATATTTATATGATTTCAAGAATCAAAAGTTAAGACTGCATTTCATATCCATGCCTATCAATTATCATGTTTGTGACATGAGACGATGTTGAAGAAATAAATAAAAAAAATAAAACCCACTTGTGTATCTATATCTATATTTATCTCTCCTAAAAGAAAATATATATATATATAAATATATCTACCATGTCCTTCTATTTTTGTTGTTCCTTTTTCTTATTCTTCTCCTTTGCTTTGCTTAGGGAAAAAAAGAAAAAGAAAAAGGAAAAAAGTAACAAGAAAGATACGACAGAAAGCTAAAAAAAAAAAAAAAAAAAAAGAAAAGAAAAGAAAAAAAAAAGGAGAAAAGAAAAGAAAAGAAAAGACCATATGAGGTTATTTAAGGGAAAAAAAAAAGGGATAAAGGACAAAAAAAAGAACAAAGAGAAAAAAAGGATTTATACAAAAAAAAAAAGAAAAAAAGAGAAGGGGATGAATTAGTCACAGATCTTTGATTGTATCTCTAATTTCCTTCACCCCTTCCCATCTCAATTACTATAATTAAAAAAGGGAATATCAACACATCCAGAAATAAATGGTTGATCTCTATCCATAAACCCGCTAACCCAAACCATTGAGTACTTACTATCGATGCCATAGAAAGGTATGTTTTAAGATTTCATATTCAAAATCCTCTTTATTTGTTATTTGTTATTGTAATAAAATTATAGTTTGTAATACATTATGGTAATATATATATGATGAGATGTGTATATATAGTTAATGATTGACACTTGGATTTGTAGGTGGAATTCCTAATGTAAATTGACCCTTTTAGACATTTTCGTTAATCCATGAACAGAAGCTATATAGATACATAGGCCCATGGATCTATACATCTCTATTAGAAAAGAATGAAATCATCAAACTAGAATCAGCGGTATTCTATGGAAGTTGCAGTCAATAATGTAGGGATCATCAAAACACCAAACCATACAATGTAAAGAAAGTTTTTAGTGCTGGTTATCCAGTTACAAAACCAACCTCATAGGCTTTTGCTTTCACGTCTTTCTAAAATTGCAGTCGTGGTAAAATCTTACTTTATTTTTTCATTAATCATCAAGGGCTTCTAAGCACATGAATTCTCTATAAACAAAAATAGGTAATTAAGGGCTTGTTATTCAATAGTATAATATGATTTATATCCCATGTCAACCAGTCTCAAAATTCATATAGATATCATAGATAAGATAAAGAATAAAGATAGGCTCTTCTTTATTCTCTTATCTTATCTATCTATATTTATCCATTTTTTAAAAAAAATGAGTGAAGAAGTTTGGATTTATATACATATGATTTCGATATATTAATTATAATAGGTTACCTGGGACTTGAACTCGGAACTAGTCAGATGGAGTAGACAATTTACTTGTTAGAAAATTTTAAAAAAAGTTAAAAATGTCTCCCCACACTTTCTTTTTTATTTAAAATGTAAAATTAAATAATTAAAAAAAAGATTAAGAAAAACATATGTATATATATAAAAAAAGTACTACATAATGATAATGAAAATAATGAAAGTACGAATATGTTAAAATAAAGAAAAAAAAAAGACTTATTTTATCTTAAGTAAAAGACTAGTAAATAATTTTTTTATGAAAATAAAGGAGCAATACCAAACTTCTTAATAGAACAGGAAGTTTGCTAGTCTAAGATATTATTTCATTGAACGTGACCTTTATAAGTATTTTTTTTTCATTTTAAGAAAATAGGGAATGAAAAAGAGAGGCAGTAAGCTAGAGCTCGAACTCGAAGCTTGACCTTTAAGATCACAACCACTGAGAAGATTGAGTTTGAGATTAAGCAAGATTTATGGATTTCCAATGAATTAAAGAATGAGGATTGTACTTTTTAAGGGAGAGGTAAAATTCAATGACAACGGTTTGAAAGATTTCCATTGACGTCGAGCTTGTTTCTGCTAGCCTCCTCGTCATTATTTGTTGGCTTCCTTCATAACTACTCAACAATTCTTGTTTGGCTCCACATTGACCTATCATTCGCTGTTGCAAGCCACGTGCTTTACAAGTTCACTTTATCCCAATGAAGGAGAACCCTTTCTTCTTGACTTGCTTCACCACTCTTGAGCGAGCAATTTGAGTTTTTACATAGGTGCGCATACCTTTTTTAAAGTTCAAGGGGTGAGACAGCATAATTATCAAAGCTCAGGGCAAAATAATATTTTTTTGATAAAATATAACATAAAGGGACGTTTTTGTTAAAGTCGTAAAGTTCGAAGAACATACATACTAGTTTTTATAGTTTAAGAAGCAAGATAACATACCTCGTGTTTGGTTGATACGTTTGGCCCATTTTGAATATACGGACTGCTTGAACTTATGTTTAGTACTTCATTTATTTCGTATTAAATGAGCGCTTATGCTTGGTTTAAACTCCCAAGATTTGTTTATGTTATCTCAACTCAAAGCAGTAACGACGTCATAAATTTTCGTTAGGGGGGCTAATTATAACTACATTTGTCAAGAATCAATTGTTAACATACTACAAATTTTCTCTGGCATGCTTTCATGGCTTGAAAATCTTACATAATAACCTCATTATCATTATCAAGGTCATTAAAACCGTCTTTCTCAATATACACAAATAAAATATCATTTATCGATTAATCTCACATTCTATTGTGTAGTTGATTCTCTTAATATAAAAAAAAAATTCCCACAGTAATAGTAACAACACATAGAATTGATGTTGATGTTAGAGTCAATAAATGATAGATTTTTTTTTCCCTCGACCTTTTTTTTTTTGTGTAAGATCACTTATATATTTTAGTACCAAGAATTACACACTACAAACAATGATAATGTAAATTTCAAGTTAGTAAAATCTTTTAGTAAACAGAATTAATTTTTCTTATTATAAATTGATAATGAAACACTTTAGGCTAAGCACGCAGCACAATCAGTTGGTAAGAATTCATTTCATGCTTCCTAAATTGACACTGACTTTTTCTCGATTGCTTCATTTCAGCTCTGAATTTCGGGTTTTTACTTGAAGCTTTTCGATTGAGAAGTTGTAGCAAATATCATTTTTAAAACCTTTGGTAGTAAATATTATATTTATTTATAATAGTTAGTCACATCGTGCGAAGGTCACGCTCATCGCTCTTCTCCTATGATAAGTCCGCGCTCTTCTCCAGTACAGATCCGGCATGAGAGATCTGGCCTTGGCCCAACAACAAAGTCGCTGCCTCCCGTGACAGATATGTGATTCTTCTCCTGTGACGAATCTGGCGCAACAGTTCCGCTCTTTGGCCCTGCAACATGTCACCGTAGTCGATCTCGCATCGTTTTTCTTATCTCGTTGCAGACCTTGGCACATTAGCTCCGACTCGACCATCTTCTCCGGTAGCAAGAGATGAGAGATGAGAGAGAAAACATAGAGAGAGATATGGGTAGAACTAGAAGTTTCTAATATTGAAATAATTTATATTTACTTCAATTATTTTCAAAACTGATATTTGCCATCAATTAGTTTAGAACCATTTTCTCATTCTTCCTTTCCGATTTGCAAAGCTACGAAGACGAATTGGCTCTCAATCATTTGTAAGCTCATTTTCATACATTCTCAACTTTCAAAACCCAATGTTTGGCGTTCTCTGCAAAATGATTTCTATTGGGTGCTGTAGTGTAAGAATTTTAGGACCAACGAGTAATTTAAGGTTCGTTTGATAAATAAATTTAAATTAGTGATTTAATTTAAGTTAGTGTGATTTGAATTAAGATTTGAGTTAGTGATTTGAATTGTTATTCGAATTGATGTTTAGATGTGCATTTGAGTATGGAATAAAATTAAAATTTGTGTTTGAAAAAATAACGAAGATAGTTTTTGATTTATTAATAAATCTATCAGAATCTTAATGTTAATAATCTTAAAAAATATGCAATATGGATCTTGATTTATTTCTTTTTTCATTAGGAACACAGTGAAAAAAGAATCATCTCAATTTGATATCAAATGCATAAGTTATGATTTTTTTTCCTCAAATATAGGAGAGAATTTTAGTTTTTACTGTAGTGAAGATATCCGAGTATTAAAAGTTTAAGAGGATGAGAATTTTGAAAACTTAAATTCTTGATACTCAAATGATTCAGATTTTGGAGGAAACAAACATATAGATGAAGGATTCTTGATACTCGAATCCAAATTTGAGTTCATTGAGTTTAAAGAATGCTTGAACCAAACACACCCTTAGGTTTTGTTGGAAACCCAAATGTTTTTCTTATAAGGTGTTTGGTATAGTAGTGAGAACCATTAGTTAGAACTATTTTTAATGTAGTATGTGAGAGCTTTACACTTTAGCAGCTTTTTCTTTTTACTACAGCATATGAGAACTTTACACTGTTCATAATTAGGATAGTGGTTAAAATCACTCCTTGCTAAACAGCATGTTAGTCTTAGATTGCTCTCAAGTAGTTAAATTCAACAATCTTTTACAATGCCTTACATCATGGACGAACTTGGTGTGCCTTCACAAGCCGCTTTATCAGTTTCCAAGTATGTTTATTTTATGACTCTCGAGAAACCAAACAAAGTCATAAACTTGTTTAAGAAATATGGGCATGTTTGGTCTCGTTTTAAAAAGTATTTGAAAAAGCTATACAAAGTACCCCTTACAAATACATCTTATTAAAAATGCCACTTTTTTTAACTCTTTAGAATTGCCCCTTTTTTAATTTTTTAATTATAATTACACAATTATTATCTTGTCTATTGTTTCATCTGATTATCGTTAAATCCAAATTAAACCCTACACCACCTCAAATCCCTTTCTCTCTCCTCTTTATATGTCTCCCTCTCTCTCCCATCTCTCTCTTCCTTCTTGCGCCTCCTTCTCTCTCTTCCCCCTCTACCTCCTTTCTCTCTTTCTCCTCTCCGCTCGCCCCCTTTCTTCTCTTGTCCTCATCTTCTTTCTTTCTTTTTGATGGATTGTTGCTGAGGATCAATGCTAACATTGTCGGTGGTACATCCTCCATCAAGGAGTGCCAACAAAGCTTAGTGCGATCTGTAGGAGTGCTGGCGAAGATCGTCACAATCTGTAGGAGTGGTGGCGAAGCTCATCAGATCTATAGGAGTGCTGACAAAGCTCGTTGTGAGGATTTGGTCATCATCCGATGGTCGATTGCCATTGACACCTCTTCGTTGACGTTGGTATGTGAGAGACTAGTCACTACGATTTGCTAGAGAATGAGATCGTACGAGATTTACATCAAACACACACCAAGGAGTTGCTACTTGTGATTGAATCCTCAAACGCCAGAGATCGCTGAGATCTTATTGCGTTTTGAAGATCTCATTCTCTTTTCTATGTTCTTTCAATATGAAAGAGAAGCATATAAATCCTAAAGACGACGACAAAAAGGTATGTTATATTATTAACCTTCAATTTTGTTTGTTTCAAATTATTGGCCATATATTATGATGAATTCATTTGTAGTTGTTTTAATGCTTCTTTTTTTTATTATATGGTTATATTATATTATAATATAAAAATATTATACTATAAAAATATTTGAGGTATGTTATGTTATTGTTTTGCATAACGATTGTTGTATGAGTAACACCTTTTTTTCCTATCAAACAACAAGATACAAGATATTATGCTTCATTGGATTATTATAACGGTGGTTTGCTTGATTAATTGTTGCTGCGTCGTTTTGATTTTATTGAATATGTGAGATAAAGTTGATAACTACATTTTGCTTCTTGTTTATTCTTGTCAGATGATTTCTTATCTAGTTATGGATTGAAGCTGTTGTGTGACGTCTTATTGTCAGACGATTAACCGTTAAAAATTGCTTGGTTTGTTTTTGTGTAATTTTTTGGACTTTTTCTTGTTTGCCGTGAGAGAAAGACAAAACTAGCTTGGTGTTGTTTTTGGTTTGTAAAATTAGTTTGAAGATAATTTGATAGGGTATTTTTTTTTTTTTTTTGTTTTTATGGAGATGATTATTAGGATTTGATTATGGAGATTATTATTGAGATTTGTTTTTGAACGTTAAAAAAAAACTTATAAAATATGTTGGAATCTGGCGGATTCTATGTTGGAACTTGTCGGGTTCCATGTCGAGTGAGTTTTAGGATAGAATTTGGCGGTTTTAGCAATTTTTTAGACAGAGTCTGGTAGATCCCATGTTAGAACCTGGTATGTTCAAGGACGAAATCTAACGGGTTCCAACGAGCTTGAGGCCGGGTTGTAGCAAGTTTCGAGACAGAATCTGGTAGATTCTAAGTTGAAACCTGACAGTTTATAACTTGGCACAGACATCGGCGATTGGAGACGGCTAGCGCTATTTTGTTTCAAAAAAATATTTTGGAATCTGCCAGGTTCCAAGTAGGAACTTGGTAGGTTACAACCTGGTAACCGGACGCAGTTGGCGCTTCTTTTTTGTTTTTTAAAAAATGTTAAAATCTAGTACGTTCTAAGTTGAAACTTAACATATTACAATCTGGCACTCCGCTTTGACGACCAGAGGCGAGTTTCGATAGGTTCCAAGACAGAATCTGGTTGGTTTCGAGACGAAATGTGGTAGGTTCCAATTTGGGAGGAAGGATAGCTTGGTCTTTTAATAAATCCTCAAATTTTTTTAATAAATGGGCAGTGTTAATAAGTGATTTGTTAGAGGGCATTTTTAACTGGGTGGTGCATTTGGGGGTATTTTTGTAAGTTGTCCATAGTTTTTTTTTATCATTTTCAAAAAAGCAAAAAATAAAAATGGTTTTAGAAACATATTTGGTTAAATTTTTGAGCCAATAGGAAAGAAAAAGACATTTTTGAAAATACCCTCAAAAAGACCCAAAAATGAAAACAAAAAAAGTTGTTTTCAATATTTTTTCTCCCATTCTCTATCACTCCCTCCCACGATTTTTCTCCACTCCACGACCTTAGCCTTCGCCAAGAACCTCCTACCATCACAGGCAAACCCAACAACCCCCGAACCACACATCGTCGGCCAATCCTAGAAACCGAGACCCACCCCTCTTGTGCCTCCTGTCGTCGACACAACTCTGTCATCGTCACAGGTCCTTGTTTGGATTCATCATCATCGGAGCTCACGCGTATCTTCGTCCAAGTCCCCCACATATCACTTGCGTCGAACTGTCCCATCATAGCTCTTGTAATGACCGAGAAAATTTCATTAATAAAACTTAATATTTAATTAGGTTTAATTAATAAATTTACTTTTAAAAATGTGATTTTTGTAAAAGTTGTAATTTTTGTAAAAATTACGATAAAGTATGAATAAACGGCATTGATTGCATGTTTTATGGCAAAAGTGATGAAATGTTGGGTATGATAGAATACAGATTTTATGAGTTAAATTACTCAAAAATTTGTAAATAATACCTATAAAATGAATTTTATATCACAATTAATTGTAAAATTGTGGTATAAACGAATGGATGATTAGAATGTAAATGGGGCACAGAGGTTGTCCAAACCCTAACCTGGGGTAGAATGGAGGCCAGAGCAGTATAAGAATATTGCTAAGTGAAAACGCAGATACAAAAAATGTTATGATTGGCCTCCAAAATTGAACGAAAAGTAAGTTAAATATTTTTATACAGTCTAAGGATAAGAAATACATTGATCTAACCACGACAGTATAAGAAAAATACTGCGTGATGAAAAATTACACTGTGTGAATTTTGGACCCAAAAAAGGGGACACTCATCCACATTTGATTGGGCCACCAAGGCTAGAAATGTGGCCCAATGACATGACGACACCTAGGGGTAATCAAGTGGGTGACCATGAGTCACCAAATGGATAAGTGAGCATTTAAGGCTTAGTTATCACAAAATTTTTTCTCTTTTTGTTCTCCTACCAAATTCGGCAGCCATTCTTGAGACCTTCAAAAAAATTTCTCAACCTCAAACTTTGCAAAAATAACCCCAAAACAATTTTTAGAAGCAAGTTTAAGGATTTTTACAAGATTTAAGGCAAAATTCTAAACTTTTTAATAAGTTTTTAAGGGGTTTTTCATGAGTTGAAAGGGGAATATTAACCCATGCTATTTTTGCATGAAAAGGGATTTTAGAAGGCAGATTAAAAGGGATTTCAAGGCTACAAATCAAAAGGAGGTTATTTTGATAAGTTTTGAGTTTTAAAGTTTTGAAATTTAATGAATTTTGTATGGATTTTTGTTCTCTCAAACCCATATGAGTTTTTGAGCTTAGGTTTGATGGAATTTCAAGGGAAGGTGATGAATGGCATGTTTTAATTGTGAAATTTTGATTTATGGTGCATAAAACGCTATTTTTTCAATTTTAAGGTTAAATTTTGTAAAAATGGAGTTTGAGCATGAGTATGACCTGAGTTAGGCATGGAATAGTCTCTGCAGAGGTAGATTTGAAATTTTGAAAAGGATTTTGACAAAAACGTCCTAGGGACTAAATTGAAATAAAACTTCTTTTCTCGGTAAATTTGAAAAATAGCCAAAAACACCCTTGTAAAACGAGATTTTGGAAAAATTTAAAACACAAAAGTTGTAGATCTCGATGAAACTATTACATTGCAAACAGTTTGTCGAAAAACTCAACTGTTTGTGAGTTTTTGATTTTTCAAGAAATTGTTAAAAGTAAAAAAGTGTTAAAATGGCAAAAACATCATTTTTCAAAATGATTCAAGGTATGGTACTTCAAGCAAAAATGTTTCTTATGAAAAATAGGAAATTTTGGTGTAAAGTGAAAAATTTTAGCCCGAGGGCAAAATTGTCAAAATTTTCAGTTTAGGGGCTAAATTGTAAAGTTTTATGAAAAAGGGGCATAAGAGTGAAATAAAGTAATACGAGCCACTAGGACATTATTCTTAAGTTAATATGTGGCTGTTTTTGTTGAAATAATAAATCGAGCTCGGATAGGTCAGTAAGGCACGGAGGGCAAAATCGTCATTTTTGCCTAAATAATCCGAGTAGCTCTAAAAAGGTCACAGATAAGAAAAGAAAGTGATTAGAAAGATTTACACCCTTCGTAAGTAACGATAGGGTAGAATTAGAAAGAAATAAGGAAATCAATGTTTGTAGAGTTGTATATAGTTATACAACTCGAATAACTAAGTAACAAACGTTTTGTAATGAAATGTATTGGAATTGGCTAATGGTTTTGTAATTGGCCAACAGGATCCTAAGAGTCTAGGAGAAAGACGACTGAAGTTGATTTTGCAGTGCTCTGAAGCAAGTAAGTATCCTTCCCACCTATAGTATGAAATTATAGGTGTAGAATACGTGTATATGTATATTAGGGTATATATTACGATGTAAATTTATATGTTGTTATGAAATAAATATCTAGAGGCATAGAATTGATACCTATGTGTATACGATTAGAATACCTAAATATATAACATGTTATGTATTGTTATGTACCTTATATTGTGTACCTGTGTGTACAATAATGAATATATGTATGTATATGAAGAAGAGGCTTGTGTGTACTCTGCTATGCATACGAACTTATATATCATGGATACATGTGATTATCATTTCATGCCTGGTATGACAACCATATTAAATGAATTGAAAATATGTCACCAGAAGTTAAGAAAAGTGTCATACCAACTCCCGAAGTAAGGAGGAATTTAAAAGATAAAATATGGTCATGGTGTTACGTAGACCTTAATGATAGTGCAATGGTACGAACACTTGGGTCCTAATGAAAGATAAGAAATGATGAAGATAAGGAAAGTTCATAAGAAAGCATAATTGAATCATACATTCATTTGATTGTCCATGTGAGATTTATGGGACTTACTGGGCGTTAGCTTTTTAAGTTTTTCATGCTGTAGGTATTCCAACAAGAAGGTCAGAATAAATCCAAATGATGAGTTGGCGGACAGATGATATGTACAGGTCGGGTATGGAGTCCGCTACTGTATGTTTCCGCTGTATATATGTAATAAATTGTTTTGAAATGGAATGTTTAAATAGAAAGAAATGTTGTAAAAGTAAGAATGATTATGCAAATATAAGTGTGTGAGAGTATTTTGGGAGTTACCAAAATTATTGTACGTGAATTATTTATTTCAGTTTAAAAAAAAATTTCCTAAATATTTGCCCCTAAGTAAGTAAGAAAGAGTTTAATCACATCCCGAAAAGGCGGGTTGTGACAGTTGGTATCAGAGCCAAAGTCTTGCCATCCTACTGCACACCATCGTCTGCTCCATTGCCATAGCTCAAGTAAGCTAGTTTTATTTTAAGTATGAGAATGTTCAGTATTGTCAAGTATGGTATTGATATATGAATTGTGATAATAAATATAGTAAATGGCGGAGCCGCACCATAACCGCGACATGGAGGCTGATCAAAGAGCAAGTATTGCTTTTCAAGATGCAATGCTGCCGCGATACTATGGGAGTCGGCAGCCTATGGTGCTAACCGAATGGCTTTCTGCGATTGAAGTGATTTTTGATGCTTGCCATACACCACCGCATCTCCAAGTCCTGTTAGCTTCCGGATTGTTGTTTAGGGAAGCACTAGTATGGTGGCTAAGGATTGCACCTGACGAACGAACAAGGGATTGGCAGGGTTTTAGAGGACAAATTTTGGTAGAGTTTGCACCCGTACCCCCAGCAAATGCTGTACACGTCCAAATGATTTCGATGGTGTGGGCGGCTTGGTGACATAGATTGTACTTACGCGTGGAACCAGTCTGGGGAAGATATGTGCGTGATCCAATAGATCACTACATTATGAGATTTTGTCGAACTATGATGCCATTGATACCCCCAGAGATACCCTTACGATGTATCTGCGATCTTGTTTGGAGAGATCTACCCAATGCAATTCAGCAGCAGATACAATATCCAGGGAACTTTGTTAGCGTCCACGACTTCCTTATGGTAGTGTTACATGTAGAGCAGAATATGGTCGCACCTTTAGAAGGTCCCCCAGCGAATATGGAAGACGATGACAATGATGATGATGATGACATGGATGAAGAGCCCGAGCCTCCTGAAGTCATAATTGCAAGTGATGATGAATCTACAAATTCGGATGAAGAAGAAGAAGAGGACCCCGGGAGGATCCCGACCAAAGTGATATGTCAGGGGTCGAGTCTGACTAAAAAGAATCTATGAAAGGATTTTCGTGTACTGTGATGTGGATAGATGAGGGATTAGTACAGTTTTGGGCTTTGTTGCCTTTGTATATATATGTATGTCCGGCAAGTGGTATTCTTCCTGGCAATAGGGTATATGTAGTCGGAAGTGATAACTGCTCCCAGAAATGATGTGAATAGTTTATGTATGGAAAGAAAGAAAGTATGTATGATGTATGTTAGCTATGCATGTACCGTTATGAAGAATGTACAAAGGAAATGAAAAAGGTTTATGAAATGAAATGTATGAAAGTAAATGCAATGAAATGAATGAAAGCAAGATATTGAGTTCATGTGCTTATGTATGAAGCAATGAATTGAGTTCATGTAATGCTATATGTTGCATGTATTTATGCTGTTTAAATATATGCACTTATTAATTGGATGCTATTAAGTTAATAGCATGTGCTAGCACAGTAAAAAAATTATATGATAGGTATATAATGAATAATATCGATGGCGGCTACACCCAGACGATCGACGAATTTGGATTAAATGGCCATGATTATGGAATTGCAACAGAAGTTTCGAGCTCACAAGCAGGAAATGCAAGGTTTACGAGAACAATTAGCTAACCAAAATCCCGTACCACTAGTACGTATAGATACGCCACCCCCAAAACCACCGCCATAGCCAGCGAAACTAGTAGTCCCAGCTGCTTCGGTAGCACCCACTATCGAATTTAATGAAAGATTTTGGAGGATGAAGGCTCCGGAATTTGATGGATTGATGGACCCATTAGAGGCCAATGACTGGCTTACTGGTATCGAGAGGATACTAAAATTTATGGGGCTTAGCGACCATGAGAAAGTCCTATGTGCCTCGTTCTTTCTCATGTAAGACGCCAGGAGGTGGTGGGAGTCTGTTGAACGCAGAAGAAACATTGACGATATGTCATGGTCGGATTTTGTAGAAGAATTCGACAGGGCCTACTTTAATGTAGAAACCATGGCGGCCCAACAAGAAGAATTCAATAATTTCAAGCAAGGTAACCTGTCCATTGCTGATGCTATAAATAGGTTTAACCAGCTAGCATGGCTTTGTCCCGAGTTGGTACCTACTGATCGGGAACGAATCAGGCGACTGATGAGAATGTTTAGAGCTAACATTGCCCTTGTAGTTGATAGTGGAGGGCAAGCTCCCAAAGATGTGGAAGATTGCATTGAACGGGCGGCCAAAGCTGAGTTCATAATTGCTCGTGATAAAGAAGAAAGAGCAAGTATTTTCAAAGCTCATAAGGAAGAGAAAGCCTTCGCTAAGCAAAGTCAAGTTGTCCAAGTGAAAGGACAAGGAAGTGCCTTGAGCCAAGAGCCGTCCCAAAACCTTTCAATGGGACGCAGCCGTAATGTTAACCTTAAAAGGAAATGGAATGTGAGTAGTCCAAGGAATCCAAAGGGTCAACCCCAAAAGAGGATTAACAATGGAGGAAACAACAAACCCCTTTGCAGTCAATGTGGGAAAAGACATGCAGGGGAATGCAAGGCTAGCACAAACAAGTGCTATATCTGCGGAAAGGAAGGGCATTATGCCAGAAATTTTTTTTCTAATCCTCAAAGTCAGAACAGTCAGGCACAACAAAGGCCTAAAGGAAATCAGTTGCATGCGTTCTAAGTTCAGGCCCAAATTGAAGGCCCCAATGTCAATCAAAGGCGATTAAAAGCTCCGAAACCAAGTGGGTGAATTTATGCCTACATGAAGAAGGAAGAGGATGCAGTAACCTCATCGGTGCTGACAGGTCAGTTTTCTGTTGCCACTACTGATGCATATGTTCTGTTTGATTCTGGAGCAACACATTCATTTGCATCATTTAAGTTTGCAAAATGAATAGGAATTGAAGGAGATAGGATAGAGCAAACTTTTAGAGTTACACTACCCTCTGGGGAGGTATTAAGTGCTGATTATTGGTTACGTCATGTACCGATAATCATTTGTGGAAGGAAATTGTATATTGATTTGATAATAATCGATATACAAGATTACGATGTCATCCTAGGAATAGATTTCCCGGGAAAATACATGGCTAAGATTAACTGTCGAAACCACAAGGTTACGGTATGACCTTCTGGAAGTGAAAAGTTCGTATACTCCAGAAAGAATCCCAAAGCTCCTAAAGCGATGATTTTAGTATTGAAAGTAAGGAAGATGCTAGAAAGCAGATGCACCGGTTATCTGGTGAATTTGATAAGGAGGGATCAAGAGGCTCAGTTAGGACCAGAGAAGGTCCCCATTGTAAAGGAATTCATTGATGTGTTTCCCGACGAGTTGCCAAGCTTGCCACCGGAACGAGAGATTTCATTTGCGATCAACTTGACACCCGGCACAACCCCAATTTCGAAAGCGCCATGTCGAATGGCTCTAGGGGAACTCAAGGAACTTCAGGCGCAATTGAAGGAATTATTGGACAAAGGGTTCATCCGACCAAGTCATTCCCCATGAGGGGCGCCTGTTCTATTTGTCAAAAAGAAGGATGAAACGTTACGTATGTGTATTGATTACCGGGAACTGAACAAAGTTACAATCAAGAATGAGTATCCACTCCTAAGGATCGACGATTTGTTTGATCAACTGAAAGGAGCGTCAGTATTTTCAAAGATTGATCTACGCTCGGGATATCATCAACTTCAAGTCAAAGAAGAAGATATACCGAAGACGACGTTCTGAACACGTTATGGGCATTACGAGTTCTGCGTCATGCCATTTGGACTGACCAACGCCCTGGCAGCCTTCATGGATCTCATGAACCGAATTTTCAAGAAATATCTCGATAAGTTCGTTATCGCTTTCATCGATGATATTCTCATATATTCAAGAACGCCAGAGGAACATGAGGAACACTTGAGGATTGCATTGCAATTGTTGAGAGAGCATCAACTGTACGCCAAATTCTCAAAATGTGAGGTTTGGTTGGAAAAGGTTCATTTCCTTGGACATGTGGTGACACGAGATGGAATATCGATCGATCCTTCCAAAGTGGAAGCGGTGAATAAGTGGCCTACACCAAAAAGCATAACGAAATCAGAAGTTTCCTTGGTTTAGCAGGCTACTATCGACGTTTTATAGAGGGATTTTTCTGACTTGCAGCACCACTCACTGCAGTTACACAGAAAGCAGCAAAGTATGAATGGACGAAGAAATGTGAAGAAATTTTCAAAGAGTTAAAAAGACGACTCACAAGTGCACCAGTGCTGACCATACCTGATCCAGACTTAGGAAATTTCGTGATCTACAGCGATGCATCAAAAATAGGACTGGAAGCCATATTGATGCAAAATGAAAAGGTGATTGCATATGCATCCCGACAATTAAAGGATCATGAAAGGAATTATTCGACGCATGACTTAGAGTTAGCAGTTGTTGTATTTGCATTGAAGATATGGCATCACTACCTGTATGGAGCTAAGTGCAAAATTTATACGGACCATCAGAGCTTAAAGAGTATATCTTCACATAGAAGGAACTCAACATGAGGCAACGAAGGTGGCTAGAATTAGTCAAACACTATGACTGTGAAATCTTGTATCACCCAGGAAAGGCTAACCGAGTAGCCGATGCCCTTAGTCGTAAAACCATGTCTTCACTTACGATGATGCAATTAATGCCAAGACCTCTTCAAAAGGACTTAATGGAAGCAGGAATAGAGCTAGTCATTGGAGGATTAGCCAATTTATCTTTTCAACCTGCTATCTTGGAGGACTTAAAGGAGCGACAAGAAGCAGATCCGTCGCTAATCAAGGCCAGGAATGAAGTTCTTGAGGACAAAGAAACAGAATTTAGCATCGGGAGGGATGGTATCCTCCGTTATAAGGGTGGAGTCTGCATTCCCAATGATGAAGGGTTAAAGAAGCAAGTACTAGAAGAAGCTCATGAAGCACCGTACGTGGCTCATCCAGGAGCTACTAAGATGTACCAAGATTTAAAGGAGCATTATTGGTGGCACGGAATGAAGAATGATGTTGCACCGTTTGTCGCTAAATGCCTTACGTGCCAAAAGGTGAAAGTCGAGCATCAACGGCCGGCCGGTGAATTACAGAAGATTGAAATTCTAGAATAGAAATGGGACCAAATAACTATGGATCTGGTGACCGGACTACCTAGAACTACGGGTGGACACGACGCTATATGGGTAATCGTCGATAGATTGATGAAATCAGCTCACTTCTTACCCATGAAACTCAGCAGTTCTATGGAAAGACTAGCTGAATTATATGTAGCCTAGATAGTTAGATATCATGGAGTCCCAAAATCCATCATTTCCGATCGAGATGGTCAGTTTACTTCTAAATTTTGGAGGAGTGTACACCAAGCAATAGGAACCAAGTTGACTTTTAGCATAGCTTTTCACCCTCAAATGGATGGTCAATTTGAAGGACCATTCAAACTCTAGAAGATATGTTAAGAGCCTGTGTGCTAGATTTTAGAGGATGATGGGACAAAAAGCTTCTGTTGATTGAATTCGCCTACAATAACAGCTATCAAGCTTCCATAGGAATGGCTCTTTATGAAGCTCTTTACGGAAGAAAATGTAGATTGCCGCTGCATTGGTATGAAACGGGAGAAAAGACGTTATCGACTACAAATTTTATGCAAAGGACGATGGAGGATGTGAAATTAATCCGTCAACGAATGGAAACTGCCTTTACTCGTCAGAAAAGTTACGCAGATCGGCGACGAAGACCCTTGGAATTTCAAGTTGGAAATTTGATCTTCTTAAAGGTAACACCAATGAAAGGAGTGATTAGATTTGGAAAGAAAGGAAAGCTTGGCCCAATATACATTGGACCATTTAAAATCTTAGAACGGGTAGGCAATGTAGCTTATAAGTTAGCCTTACCCTCTGATCTAACATCAGTACACAATGTATTCCATGTGTCCATGCTTAAGAAGTACGTTCTGGATCCTTCGCATGTTCTACAGCCGGAGAAAATTGATGTGCAGGAGAACCTGTCTTATGAAGAGAAATCGGTTCAAATACTGGCACAAGAAGAAAAAGAGTTAAGGAACAAGAAGATACCTCTCGTCAAAGTCTTATGGCGCAACCAGTAAGTAGAAGAGGCAACATGGGAACGAGAGGATGAAATGAGGAAAAGCTACCCTGAATTGTTTTGATTTTCAAGGACGAAAATTTTTAAGGGGGGTAGATTGTAATGACCGATAAAATTTCATTAATAAAACCTAATATTTAATTGGGTTTAATTAATGAATTTACTTTTAAAAATGTGATTTTTGTAAAAGTTGTAATTTTTGTAAAAATTACGATAAAGTATGAATAAACGACATTGATTGCATGTTTTATGGCAAAAGTGATGAAATGTTGGGAATGGTAGAATACAGATTTTATGAGTTGAATTACTCAGAAATTTGTGAATAATACCCATAAAATGAATTTTATATTACAATTAATTGTAAAATTGTGGTATAAACGAATGGATGATTAGAATGTAAATAGGACACAGAGGTTGTCCAAACCCTAACCTAGGGTAGAATGGAGGCCAGAGCAGTATAAGAATACTGCTAAGTGAAAACGCAGATACGAAAAATGTTATGATTGGCCTCCAAAATTGAATGAAAAGTAAGTTAAATATTTTTATACAGTCTAAGGATAGGAAATACACTGATTTGACCACGACAGTATAGGAAAAATACTGCGTGATGAAAAATTACATTGTGTGAATTTTGGGCCCAAAAAAGGGGACACTCAACCGGATTTGATTGGGCCACCAAGGCTAGAAATGTGGCCCAATGACATGAGGACACCTAGGGGTAATCAAGTGGGTGACCATGAGTCACCAAATGGATAAGTGAGCATTTAAGGCTTAGTTATCACAAAAGTTTTTCTCTTTCTTCTCCTCCCAAATTCGGCAGCCATTGTTGAGACCTTCAAAAAAATTTCTCAACCTCAAACTTTGCAAAAATAGCCCCAAAACAATTTTTAGAAGCAAGCTTAAGGATTTTTACAAGATTTAAGGTAAAATTCTAAACTTTTTAATGAGTTTTTAAGGGGTTTTTCATGGGTTGAAAGGGGAATATTAACCCATGCTTATTTTGCATAAAAAGGGAGTTTAGAAGGCAGCTCAAAAGGGATTTCAAGGCTAGAAATCAAAAGGAGGCTATTTTGGTAAGTTTTGAGTTTTAAAGTTTTGAAATTTAATGAATTTTGTATGGATTTTTATTCTCTCAAACTCATACGAGTTTTTGAGCTTATGTTTGATGGAATTTCATGGGAAGGTGATGAATGGCATGTTTTAAATGTGAAATTTTGATTTATGGTGCACAATGACAATTTTTGCATAAAGTAATATTTTTGCAATTTTAAGGTTAAATTTTGTAAAAATGGAGTTTGAGCATGAGAATGCCCTGAGTTAGGCATGAAATAGTCTATGCAGGGGTAGATTTGAAATTTTGAAAAGGATTTTGATAAAAACGTCCTAGGGACTAAATTGAAAGAAAACTTCTTTTCTCGACAGATTTAAAAAATAGCCGAAAACACCCATGTACAACGAGATTTGGGAAAAGTTAAAACATAAAAGTTGTAGATCTTGACGAAACTGTTAAGCATCGTAGACGGTTCTTCAAAAGACTCAACAGTTTGTGAGTTTTTGATTTTTCAAGAAATTGTTAAAAGTGAAAAAGTGTTAAAATGAAAAAAACGTCATTTTTCAAAATGATTTGAGGTATGATACTTCGAGCAAAAATGTTTCTTATGAAAAATAGGAAATTTTGGTGTAAAGTGAAAAATTTTTGCCCGAGGGGCAAAATTGTCAAAATTTTTGGTTTAGTGGCTAAATCGTAAAGTTTTATGAAAAATGAGCATAAGAGTGAAATAAAGTGATACGAGCCACTAGGACATTATTCTTAAGTTAATATGTGGCTGTTTTTGTTGAAATAATGAATCGAGCTTGGATAGGTCAGTAATGCACGGAGGACAAAATCGTAATTTTTGTCCGAATAACCCGAGTAGCTCTAAAAGGTCACAGATAGGAAAAGAAAGTGATTAGAAAGATTTACACTCTTCGTAAGTAACGATAGGGTAGAATTAGAAAGAAATAAGGAAATCAATGTTTGTAGAGTTGTGTATAGTTATACAACTCGAATAATTAAGCAACAAACGTTTTGTAATAAAACGTATTGGAATTGGCTAATGGTTTTGTAATTGGCTAACAGGATCCTAGGAGTCTATGAGAAAGGCGACTAAAGTTAATTTTGCAGTGCTCTGAAGTAAGTAAGTACCCTTCCCACCTACAATATGAAATTGTAGGTGTCGAATACGTGTACATGTATATTAGGGTATATATTACGATGTAAATTTGTATGTTGTTATGAAATGAATATCTAGAAGTATAGAATCGATACCTGTTTGTATACGATTAGAATACCTAAATATATAACATGTTATGTATTGTTATGCACCTTATATTGTGTACCTGTGTGTACAATAATGAATATATGTATGTATATGAAGTAGAGACTTGTGTGTACTCTGCTATGCATACGAACTTATATATCATGGATAACATGTGATTATCATTTCATGCCTGGTATGACAACCATATTAAATAAATTGGTAAATATGTCACCAGAAATTAAGAAAAGTGTCGTACCGATTCCTGAAGTAAGGGGAGTTTAAAGGATAAAATACGGTCACGGTGTTACGTAGACCTAAATGATAGTGCAATGGTACGAACACTTGGGTCTTAACGAAAGATAAGAAATGATGAAGATAAGGAAAGTTCATAAGAACGCATAATTGAATCATGCATTCATTTGATTGTCCATGTGGGATTTTATTGGACTTACTGGGCGTTAGCTCATTAAGTTTTTCATGTTGTAGGTATTCCGACAAGAAGATCAGAATAAATCCAAATGATGAGCTGACGGACGGATGATGTGTGCTGGTTGGGCATGGAGTCCGCTACTGTATGTTTCCGCTGTATATATGTAATAAGTTGTTTTGAAATGGAATGTTTAAACAGAAAGAAATGTTGTAAAAGTAAGAATGATTATGTAAATATAAGTGTGTGAGAGTATCTTGGGAGTTACCAAAATTATTGTACACGAATTATTTATTTCAGTTTAAAAAAAAAATTTCCTAAATTTTCCCCTAAGTAAGTAAGAAAGAGTTTAATCACAGCCCGAAAAGGCGGGTTGTGACAGCTCTGTCATCTCATGGATCCCTTGTGCCCAAACTCTAATCTCAGTCACGTGCCTATCGTCGTCGCCGTAGCTTGTTCATCATTACAAGAGGTCGTAGCCTCACCAGAGCCTATTGGTGTTCCAAACTTCCGGCCAAGGACGAAGAGAAGACTTCCTCTTGAGTATTTTTGGGTCGTGGGTTGTGGGTTTAATTAATTAGTGAAAAAATTAATTTTAATTCTAATGAGTATTATTAATTATTAATTATTTTATTAATAATCAATATTTTTAGAATTAAATTTTGTTTTTTACATTAATAATTTTTTATTAAAAATATTTTCTTTTAAAAATATACCATCATATAACCAAACACAATTTTAAAAATAGTTTTAGCACATTTTTTAAAACATTTTCGTTTTTAAATTTTTTTAAAAATACAAACTATTTTAAAAACACTACCAAACGGTCCAATTGTTTCTCTCAGTTGGAATGCTTTTTAAGTAATGGAAGAGCATAAAGTGGTCTGTTAACCTAACTGGGTGGCCAATTCAGCAGCAAGTTTTGATTGTTTTTAGTCTGCAAAGCATGTGTCCTTTTGTTATCTTGCACATACAAAAACTTTCAACTTTGCATTCCTCAAAGACTATCAATCATCATAGCATGTCCCAAAGTCCAGTTTGAAACTTTGTGTGCTTCCACTTCCACTTCCACTTCCACATAGCTTTAGCTTTCTTACTATCAAGAAGAGAAGAGAATGTTCATGCGATCGAGGACTCAAGTTTTCAAAAAATTGGTAAAACATTTACTAATCTGATGTATAGAAAAATAATAATATAATTGATTTTATAGCTTGTTATTTAATGTCATCTTTGTACAACTTATTACATTATTAGTTTACACTTACAATTAATAATTAGCCTAGTTTATATCAATTGCTCTTATCGATGAAAAAGAGCATCTTTACGGCGGGCCAAAGCAAATAAGGGGTTTGCCTTTAAATAAATAAACATATAAGGAAACAGAGCGAATTTTAAACAACAATCCTAAGTAACTTTTTATGGTTAAAATAACAAGACTTTCACATGTTATAATATTTTTAAAAAATTAATTCTTAAATATTCTATCAGCTTAAAAACACGTTATATATTTAATTAAAGTTTATAGTTTTATCTGTAACAAGGTTTTCACATAAGAGGAAAAAAAAAAAGATTTTTCAATTGTCAAGGCCTGAGGCTTGAGCCCGGCATTCGTAAAAGGAAAGGAAAAAAAATAATGACAAATCTGTGGTCACACACAGTTTGTACATACTCAGTGTTAGACGTTCTTGATGGCCCAAGATACAACAAATGTAGTATAGATCAGGCCGTCGGTGATATAATTATTAAAGAAAGATGCATTAGAAAAACAGAGAAAGTTTGAAACAAGCGAAGACCCATATTCAAAACAAATTTGAATTGAAAACTAATCTCTTAAATTAATGAAGTCCCAGAGTTGAAACTGCTTTAAGTTATCGTTAATAACCAATATCATCTGCACACCAACAATGGCGATGCCCTATGACTCTATGAAGACAATGAGACGTTTGTGCGGCCAAAGGAAGGAGACCTTGCCTTACGGCCAAGAAATTTTGTGTTTGGGGTTTGCCTTTTATATAAAAATTTTCAATTCCTATTGAGGAAAATTATTAAAAAAAAAAAAAATAAAACAAACCAAGCTTATTATTCGTCCGTCTCTGGACTCATTCATCTAGCAATTGTTGTTCTCTTTTCTGGCTTTTTGGAACTCAAAAAGACTAAGGCATGATGGTGTAAACTATAGGTTGGAACTATTTTTACTACAGCATATGAGAGCTTCTTTTTACTGTAGCAATTTTTTTTTTTTCTTTTTATTGTAATATATGAGAATTTTACAGTGTTTATAACTAAGTTAGTGGTGTAAACTACCCTACATCAAACATTGCATAAGCATGAGAGGATATATAAGCCTTTTTTCTTGCCAAGTAAAACTTGGTGAAAGCGATGAGTATAAAAAAACTCAGCAAAACCAAATCCAAAGTGCCACGAGCTTGTTTGTTTTGAGTGTAAAATTTGAGTTTTCTATTATTCTCCTATAATAGTACAAGATTTGAATCTAAATGATACAGTGCAAGATTTTTTTTTTTCAAGTTTTCTCTCTCTTATACTTGAGAAAAAAATATCATAATTTCTTTCTTTGATATTGAAGGAATGATTTTTCTTTTATTGTTTTTTATAATAAATAAATAAATAAATTAAGATCTATATTTTATATTTTTTAATACCATAAATATTAAGATTTTGTTAAATTTTACTACCTATCTAAATATAAATTTTAATTTTAATTTTTATTTAAATTAACACAAACATTTAAGCACCCATTCAACATCAATTTAGAGGAAATTTAAATTTAAATTTAAATTTAAATTTACAGTTCAAAACACATAACTTAAATAAGGGTTATTTGTGTCGTGCACGTCATCAATTATTTTTTTTAAGATTAGGCACTGCCACAGGTTCCCCCGAGAATAATAAAAAATAATTTGGGGTTTATAGGAGAATAATAGAAAATACAAAAGGAAGGGAATCAATTCAATCATATAATTTATCAGAAATTGTTAATAAATATTATTAATTATTGGGGAAGTTTGAGACGTCTTTCCTCTTCCTTTTCCCCTTGTTGGAACTTGAAATTGAGTTGAGGGGTCGGTCGTTCTAAAAACATCATATAAACTCTCTTTTCTTGAGTTTCCTTGTTAACAAACAACAAACAACAAAGGTGGATTCTTCTTCTTCATCGATCTAATCTAGGTTTCATATACTTTTTTTTTTCTTCTTTTTCTTTCTGGGTTTGTTTGGAAAGCTTTTGGAGTAATAAAGCCTTTTTCTTGAATTACATTTATTGTTATTATTAGGTGGGAGCGAGACATGGAGGCATTCCATAAGATTAAAGTGGACAATCCCATCGTTGAAATGGATGGTTGGTGACCCTTTTCTGTTTTCCTCATCTATTTGTTTTTTGCTTTTAGATTAAAATCCTAATCAACCCCCATATTGATTTCGCTCTCTGACATTGCACATACCATACCATCAAGACTACTTGTAATTGTACAACCCAAATCCTTAAAATCCTTCAGTAAATATGGCTTCATTTTTAAAAGAAGTTTGAGCTTTAGAGATTTAAAACCCAGTGTGTTTCCTTCCTCTGTTTTGAGGTCTCCTCAGATTTTTGAGTTAAAAAAGTGAGTTTTCAACGTTTGTACTTTCTTTTGAGCTGAACATGGTCGTTCCTTCTATGACACAGGAGATGAAATGACTCGAGCTTTCTGGAGATCAATTAAAGAAAAGGTATTCCCAATTATTGTTATCATGACATTCTTAATAGCATATCAACCATGCACTTTGATGGTCCACACCTTTAGTATTAAGACGTTAATGTTTTTTTACAGCTTATTTTTCCTTTTCTGGAGTTGGATATCAAATACTTTGACCTTGGCCTCCCAAACCGTGACGCCACCGATGATAGAGTCACGATTGAAAGTGCTGAAGCCACTCTTAAGTATGTTGTATAGATTAGCCTTCCAGTTTCCTTTCGCGGTATGAATTATTCTTAAAGAAAAGACGAAAAGATACAGCTTAACCAATTGCTTTCTCCTGCTATCTGATTATTTTCTCAATGTCTTTATTGCGAATTATGCATAAATGAAGTGAATTTTATTCCTTATTAGTTACAACTATTTACATACCATTTTCACTCGGGAAAACAAAGGGATATTCAAAGCGCATAATTCTGGCATTTATCTTTTGTCTGGCCCATCAACATCATGCTTATCTGTCTATAATAAACTTGTTAAGTTCATGTCTTTAAATCATGTAATGTCAAAAGGTGATTTTCTTTCCATTATTCTAAACAATTTCAACACCTACTTATACCCTTGTGTACAGCATAATTATGTACTCTTTAATTGTAGGTACAATGTAGCAATAAAGTGCGCAACTATAACTCCAGGTGTGCGCCCCTAACCCAAGTGTAAACACATACAATTTTTTTCCCTTCATCAATGGACTCTAATATAGCTTGAATGATATTGTGGCTTTTGATAGATGAAGCGCGTGTCAAGGAGTTTAACTTGAAGCAAATGTGGAGAAGTCCAAATGGGACAATTCGGAACATTTTAAATGGTCATTGAATTTTCCTGATGGTTGTTTATCAAATGGCTTCTTGCTGCATGTTAAACTGATTGCAGATAGCATATGCATCTTCTGTGTACAACAACAGGTACTGTTTTCCGTGAACCGATTATCTGCAGAAACGTTCCCCGCCTTGTGTCTGGTATGTGATTGTTCTTCTCATTTAAAGATCTACTTTTGGCATAGAGCAATGACCAATATGTTTTGTTCTCTTTGTTTTTCTCTTTTTTGAAGGCTGGACAAAACCAATATGTATTGGAAGGCATGCTTTTGGCGATCAGTACCGAGCAACTGATACAATTATTAAAGGACCTGGAAAACTTAAATTGGTTTATGGTAAACCCTTGGAATGGTCCATGAAACTCAATTGTTTTTTGCTTTTTATTGGGGACTTGCAGAGTTGCAAAGGAGATAAAATGCTGCTCTCTCTTTCATTTTTTTTTTTTTTTTTCCCTAGAAAAAGAAAAGTTCTTCTAGCCCTCATGTCATCGATTGTTTATTCATTTAAAAGTATAATCACAAATTGCAGAACCTGTTGGATTTGAGGAGAAGACGGAGATGGAAGTTTACCACTTTACTGGCGAAGGAGGTGTAGCTTTATCCATGTATAACACTGATGAGGTTCAATGTCAACACTCTCCCCCTTTTTTTTCTTTTTTTAAATGAATTTGTTGAAGGCGGATAGGAGGGTATTTTGTCAGACAACTTAAGAACTATCATTTTTTTATGCGTTCTCAAATGAAAAGCAGTCAATTTGTGCTTTTGCTGAGGCTTCAATGAACACAGCCTACCAGAAAAAGTGGCCACTTTATCTTAGCACTAAGAATACCATTATGAAGAAATACGATGGAAGGTATTGCCCTTTTCTTTAATTTTTTGCGAACACTATTTTCATTAGTGCTAAATACACCGGGGGCCAGCAGCTAGCGAGTATGATGCGATAGAAGAACTTATGCTGTCCTTTCATTTCCTTTTTTTGTTTCTTTAAAAAAAAAATTGCGAAGATTTAAGGACATTTTCCAGGAAGTATATGAAACCAAATGGAGATCCAAGTTTGAAGCTGCCGGAATATGGTGAGATACATACCCTTGTAAGCATGCTGGAACTGTACGTGTATGCAGCTCTAGTACTTGTTGCTAATAATGTTGATGAAATCATGTAGGTATGAACACCGTCTCATTGATGATATGGTTGCCTATGCCCTTAAAAGTGAAGGTGGTTACGTATGGGCATGCAAAAATTATGACGGTGATGTGCAGAGTGACTTTTTAGCCCAAGGTTTGTACCATCAGTTCTGGGTAAAAGTCTGGTTGATATTTGTATGCTAAAATTTTTTTCCAAGCCTTTTGTTATTGAATTGGAAAAAGTGTTTGCTTTGGAGACTTTTACTGTGGGGCATTTTTACTAGCTTGTAATGGAACATAATGGGAAAGGGAATTTGGAAAGGGGACAATCGGTTATTTTTCCTAGTATTTATTATTAGGAAATAGAATCGGAAACAACACTGTTCTCCTTTTACTGTTTACTAACTTTTGGACTATGAATCCTAATAGTTAAGTACTATAATGTCCTTGTACTGAGTTCTATTTTATCATAAGCAATTTTCTTATCTACGTAGGTTTTGGATCTCTGGGGCTGATGACATCAGTGCTGGTAAATATATGATGATGTTCACTTCTTCATCTGGGTTCCGTTTCTTGCTTCTAAACGTGTGAGAAATTGGTTTGGTTCCCAGGTATGCCCAGATGGAAAGACAATCGAAGCAGAAGCGGCCCATGGCACAGTTACCCGCCATTACCGGGTTCACCAAAAAGGAGGGGAAACGAGCACGAATAGCATAGCGTCAATCTTTGCTTGGACAAGAGGCCTTGCTCACAGGTATCAGATTAACATGATGAGAATAATAGTCTACCATCTTATGATATTATTATTCCCTAGTTGATGAAAATCCAATATCATTTAACTATGATCAGGGCGAAGTTGGATGGTAATTCCAGACTGCTGGATTTTACTGAGCAACTAGAAGCTGCTTGTGTTGGAACAGTGGAATCCGGGAAGATGACCAAGGATCTAGCACTTCTTGTTCATGGACCCAAGTAAGTACTACTGTATACTTTTAAAAGGATCTAGCTGCTTTGGAAACTTATGAACTTTTTTTTAGGGGAATGAACATTGTTTTCATTAACAACAAAACTTGAAAATTTTCATTTTTTGTCCAGGGTTACTAGGTCCCAATATCTAAACACCGTAGAATTCATTGACGCGGTAGCGGAAGAGCTGAGAGTTCGATTGTCTTTCAAGGCAAAGTTGTAAAAATAAATGTAGTGTCAACTTGAAGATCTTGATTTTCATTTCCTCTGAATTATTCCCCGTCTTTGATCAATAAATCTGCTCCGTAGCTGACAAGGATAGCTGCAGAGGGAGATTTTCTAAGATTGCTCTTTTCAAAATTAATAAAAATAATAATAAGGAGAAGTTTTGTTCTATTTGACGTGTTTCTTCTTAGAAAAAAAAAAAAAAAAGTTTCTAATTTAGGAGGAATTATATCTCGTGTTGGTAATTGCTAACGAAGAAGAACTAAGAAGAAGGTGGTCCTTCATTGTGTGGTAAATTGTATGCCTATTTATAGATATGCAAATTAACGAGAAGGGAAAAAAATAACAAAACGGGACACCAACTGTAGATATTGGATTTATAATTATATTAAATGAAATTAGAATTAGAAAAATTACACAAAATAGCATTTTTTTAAAGTTGATTATTAAATTACGTCAATAGTTTTAAAAATGTGAAAAAAAATAGCATATTTAGTGTCAATCAGATTTTTAAGTGCATAGGAAGACCAAAGTACCTTAAAAAAACAAAAAAATCAGATTATGCTTTTAAAATTTGGATTTTTTCTCTCCTCTTCCGTCTCTTCTCTCTCTTCATCCTGGTTTCTTTCCCAAACTCTTTCCTTTCTCTCTCCTCTCTCTTCCTCTCCTATGTCCCTCTCTCTCACCCAGTTTTCTCAGCTAGCTTTAGCTCGTTAGTTCTTCGTCGTCGTCGAGGGACAGCATTCAAGGTCGTTGTTGGATTGGGAGCAGTGTTGCTGTAAGTCGCAATCATCTTCTCTGTTATCATTGATGTTCGGTCGATCCATGATGTCCACCTTAGATAGAAACGTGCCGAAGTGGATCCGCATGATTCTCTTCCCCGTCACCTTCGACGTTCGGTGAGATCATGAGTGACAAATTGATGACGGAGCGACGAAAAACCATTTCACAGAGTAGATCTGTAGGCGCGCGGCGAAGAATGGCTTTGTGCTAGTTGAGATGGTGACAAGTATCGCCTTAGATGATGAGTTCTAGCCAAGATTGTGAGCTTGAGGGGCTGTTTGGTGGTGGAATCGGTGGAGATCCAACGTGATGATGGCTGGGCTATGTAGATGGGACGATGACGAGTCTTTTTGAGGGTGTGGTGTCATCAAAGTGGGGTGGTGTGTGGGCGAAGCGGCTGTGACGACTCGTCATCTTTCAGGTTGTACCTTAACATTTTTCCTACTTACATAGCTATAGAAATCTAGGAATAAATTTTTTTTACATTAAAATAATAATACATGAATACATATTCAATCCTTCTTTGTACACACACACACACACACACACACACACTTAACATAACATTTCTCAAAAGAGTTTTGTCTTACTTGTACTATATTATAATTTATATTTTATATTTACTCTACAACAAGTTTCAAATTTATTTAGTATACATATAGAGCAAAAACATTACATGGCGGTGTCTCTACCTTGGTCTACATGCATAACCTACTTGTATGCATGATTTATTTATGCTTATTTATGAACATTCATTATTCTTTTCATAATTTAACGTTTAACTAGGGCCCAAGCATTCTTACCATATGCGCACATGGGTCATCGTGACACCGAGACTAAAGTATAACTTAGAACTCCCCTTGAGTTGGGAGCTAATACGACACTTTTCTCTTTGTCTGGTGTTTTAATTACCAGTTCGTTAATTAAGGTTACCATACCATGCACGATGATCTATTTACTTATAATATGTGCACACCATTCACATTTCTTTAAATGTATTAAATACATAAATACATTTATATAACTACTTTTTCCAATAGCCCTCTATCCCATACTGTAGATGGGATTTGAACTTACTTGAGTATGCTATAGCGTAGGTTAACTTCAAGTTCCTCTACTAATCGTCTAGTGTCTTGTTTGACCAATTGTATCATTATTGGCCAAATTATCTCTATTCATCTATGTGTCGATAAATGCATTCGTCAATTACTAAATCGGGTTATTATTTGGTTTAAGAATTTCGATCACTCAGAGTTTGATTCCTCTTGGTTCAAGTTGCCTTATTGTTTCTGATGAAAGAGGAAAAATTCTTACGAAAGGCGTTTTTCCTATTTCAAGCATTCAAGGGTCCGTTTGGGCCGTTTTTACAAAAAATGACGTTTTTACCTTTGACGGGCCTATCTAAACTTCTTGGGCTCGATTTTTGCTAACTCAATACACAATATTGCTTATTGGCAGCAAAACAAAAATTCAAGATATTGGTTCTCTTATTTTGCAATAAAAACCAAATTTAGTAAAACTTTGTAATTTTATTCTAAATATTGAAGACATTGACGATTTTGGCCTCGGGATCAAAAATAATTTTTTTACACAGTTAGCCCTAATTTTTCGCAAGGGTTAAATTCTTCTAAAGTCTCTTACCCAAATTCCTTTTGTTTAAAAACGTTTTTGCCCTTTTATTTTTATTAAAATTGTGATAAATTTTTTTAAAATTCATATTTCATAAACCGTTACAAATTTTGACAAACTGCCTGCAATTTCTAACAATTTCGTTAAGAACTACAACTTTCATGTTTTAACTTTTTTGAAATTCCCATTGCACAATGGAGTTTTCAGTCATTTTTCAAAATTACTGAGCTTGTGAAAATCTTTTCAATTTTGTCCTTTATTAATTTTCACAAAAATTTGATTTTAAACACTATACACCCCACGATTTTATGCAGGTTCCAAAACCTCTTTAACAAATAATCTTGTTTGAATGCCAAATTTCATTCCTTTAAGAAATTACTCAAAGTTTACAATTTTTACTCAATTTCAAAACCAAATTAAATCCTAAGCATATAACCCCTAATTATTCTACTCATCACCATCACATACTTTAAACTTATATAAACATTCCATAAACTAACTTAAATAATTACATGCCTCACTTGACAAAACAAAACAAAGCAAAACAAAACAAAACAACCATGAATTCAAAATTAGGAGGCTAGGCTTTTGTCACGCCCCGGAGTACGGGAGGTGACGTGGTGGTTTAATTAAATTAATTAAGTAAAGATTTGGTTAAAAATAGGGTTTTAGAATGAAATTTATAAATAAAAAGGTGATAATTTTAAAATCGTTTGAATAGAAAAGTTAAAGAAATAAATGAATTCATCATAATAATTAAACAAATAGAAATAACATTAAAATAATTAAATATGGGGTGGAACGCGTATGAGTCCCACTGGCCCACATATTGTGCACACACATATAGTACTGACAATATTATGATACAACCATAGTCTAGAATAAAAGAGAAGTTAAATTCTTACATGCCTTGAATGGCAGTTTAACCTACCAAATACTTCTACTGATCGTAAGTCCGGTCGGCGGACTCTTCTCCAATCCTATGCTGATATCCACCTAGGGTTAAGATTTTAAAACAGATAAAATGTGAGCGAAAGGCTCAGTAGGACTATATTTGAAAATTATTCAACTTTAAAAGAAATTGCATAAATTAAATAAACATATAAAAATGAACTGGAACAATCAACGAATAAATAATTAAATGTGAAATTAAATAAAATATAATCTTCCAAAAATAATTCAAATAAATTAATCAGAAAGAATACCGTTTTTCCTTTCTTGGGCAAACC
>CAMOHE010041235.1:0-10480 GCA_946598075.1 Artocarpus hirsutus | reverse complement strand
TCACCCTTTGGTACATCAAAAGACACAAGTCAAGACAATGGGCCCACTAGTCATCTCAGGATTAAGATGCAATACAAATGATTGTCTAAAGTGAATCGATTTGCCAAGACAGAATTATTAATCCAAATCAATTCACTTGATGTCCCGATCTAACACGTCGTCACCTATGACAACGTGCCAATGTTTCTATTCATGGAGTCCACCTCCGATGGTCAAGTCAAACCATCTCCCAATAGGGATATAGTCAACATAACAATCTTTACATGAATAAAGCGCCTAAATTTATTCCCTCGATTGTGGATCTTATGATTTAGACTGTCACCTTAAGAATCGTGTCTTTCGCATAATCTGTCCATCATATGTCCAATTCTTGAAGGTTTAGATCGACAGTCTCAGACTATTGTTTGCTTATCATACATTCAACAAATATGAACGTAAAGAGGATAAGATTTGGTATATAAATAATAAATGAATTCTTTATTGTTAAAAATGTCTTCAAAAACTCATTACATTTTTACTCCTTAGAGCATACATGTCTAACACTTTCGCCCTTCGAGACACATTCTTACAAGATGCTCACTCATCAATCGATCATGACCACCCCGTTAAGTGATCACCATCCCCTTATCGGACACTAGGGTTACTTTCCTAAGTTGGCAGTCCACTACTGTACTGTATCTAAATAACCAATCCATTCCTAGGATTACATCATATGAACTCATGGGGATTACAATCAAATTACTTTTCAAAATCTCATCCCCAATCTTTATTTTACAAGCTTTACAAATACTATTCACACACACCCGCCCCAAGGGTGAAGTTATAACTAAAGGTTCATCAAATTCTTCTATCTCTAATCCCAAGGCATGTACAAAAGAGATCGAAACGAGAGAATGAGTGGCACCAGTATCAAATAACACGTGTGCTAAAGATTGAGAAACCATAATCGTACCATCGACAACTACGTTACTCGTCTAGGCATCTGAACTTCCTGATATCATCACATGAACCTGTACTGGAGTTTTCCCTTTTCCACTACCAACATTGCTAGATCCTGGGTTAGCTAGTCGATACTGCTGCAATGATGGTGACTGTACACTGGCTATACTCAATGCTCGATACTAAGGGACGTTACGTTGAAAGTTCTACGGTTGGTGTCCTTGTGCTAAATATGGCAGTTGCTGAGGAGAGAACTGATGGAATGAAAGCTGAGGGTACTGCTATGGCTGAGGTAAAGTCTAAAGCTGGGGCTGATGACTAGCTCCTTCTCCGTTTTGAAATCCTAGGCGAGCACTCCTGATTGGGCAATTCCTCTTGATATGTCTTGGCTGCTGGCAATAGTGACAATGGAAGCTGTAGGGGTTGCTGTGCCCGCTGTTGGATGAACTACTGCTGCCACTGTTCACGCCACCGTGTTTGTTCTTTCTCGAAGTTAGTCGACTACTGATGCTCCTCCCACCGCTCCTCTATGGTCCTCCTGACATCTTGGCTCAATTCTCACAGTATTGCGCGTAATCATTTTCCACTAATATTACTGATGACACAAGGTTTTCAAAGTTCCTAAGTCGTAAAGCAACTATTTGTTGTCAAATAGGGGCTTTGAGTCTGTCTTGGACTTTAATGCAGTTCTCACATTCTGATGCTACTGTAGAGAAAGCAAACCTATCCAATTCATTTTACTTTGCTTCGTATTCCCGAACTAACATAACGTCCTACTACAACCTATAGAATTTTGCCACCTTTTGATCCCTATATCCCTGCAAAAAATACCGATCATAGAATAGCTCCTCAAATCTATCCCAACTAATGTCACCATTGTTCTCCAGGTGTTTCGCTTGCTTCCACCAAGTGTTAGCACCACCTTCAAACATATATGCCAAAAATTCCACACGATACTCCGCTGGCACACCAAAAGTATCCAGATGCTTCACGATCAAATCTAGCCAATATTTTGCCACCTGTGGGTCCCCATTTCCATTGAAAGTCAGTATAGACGCATGTCAAAACTCCTTAAAATACGAATACCGGTGACTAGCCTCGAAATCATCCAGCCTTGCCCTAGCTGCCATATGTCGAAATGTAGCAAACATAGCCCTCATCACGCCCTCATCATTTTTGAACTCTACATCAGCTGTCAAACGTCGTCTAGATGCCATTCTCTCACTTTTGAAAACAAAATTTGGACTGTCAGTGGTATTTCATTCTCGTACCTATGTATATACAATTCCTAAGGTTCATAACCTTATGCTCTGATACCATTCTATCATGCCCCGGGGTACGGGAGGTGACATGGTAGATTAATTAAGTTAATTAAGTAGAAATTTAGTTAAAAATTGGGTTTTAGGGATTAAATTTATAAATAAAAATGTGATAATTTTAAAATCATTTATTTAGAATGAACAATTATAATATTCAGACAAATAAGGAGAACAAATAAAACAATTTAATATGGGGTGAAGTTGTATGGCTCCCACTGGCCCACATATTGTGCACACACATAGTACTGACAATATTATAATACAACCATAGTCCAAAGAAAAGAGAGTTAAGAATTTACATGCCTTGAATTTCTATGATACAACCTACCAAAATCCTATATTGGTCATAGGTCCTATCAGCGGACTCTTCTCCGATCCCTATGGGGTAAGATTTTAAAATAAGTAAAATGTGAGCAAAAGGCTCAGTAGGACTATATTTTAAAAATAAACAGATAAATAGTTTAATAGAACATTTCTTAACAAATAAAATAAAATTAAATAAGTACTTTCATTTATCAAAAGTGTATTGGAAACAGTTCATCAAGAGTACCTTTTTATTGTTTCAGGCAAACCATGATATTCACCACCGAAGTGGCCCAACTGAGTTTCAGGACCTGTCCCCAAGGTCGTTCACTTCACGATCCGATCTCTGATATGGCATCATGCCCGTATATCTTTTTATAATTAAAATTTCTATTTACCAAATATAATCATTAACATTTATTATGAAAACACCTCAATCTACTGTTTAGGAAAACAGTTAGATAAAATCCTTTTTCAACCAATCATTGAAAAATATTTTATTAAAAATCACTTTGAGGACAAAATATTTAAAATTGGCTATCAAAGAAGGGGTAGAAGTCCTACCTCAATACTCGTACCAGTGTCCCACACCATAATCCCGATCCGCTATACATTAGCTTCGCGGATCCACGCACAACGTTAAATAAAAACAAGATCTATTAGTATATAATCCTAGATATCCTAGGTTATTAAATCATTTCATGGTGTCCTAGTGTGCCACTTAGGTTTATAAAATCATTTTATAAAGTTAGAATTTCAATCAGGGTTCAAAACAGTAAAAACGGGTGAAAAATCACAAAATTTCACCATGCCCGGTTGGCCTGTCGGTCGCCCTGGTTTGGCCAGCCGAACTATGCAGTTCGGCCTGTCGAAGGTCTAAGTCTAGTTGGCTGAAGTTTCCCAGGTTCGGCCTGCCGGTCGGATGAATCCGGCCTATCGAACATATGAATCCGGCTTGCCGAACATGAAGTTCGGCCTGCCGATTTGGAAAAATTTTAAAATTTTTCAAGCACGGGTCTCGGCCTCCCCAAGCCCAAATCTTCAATTTCAACCTGTTTTCTCAATTCTCAGGCATGGTTAATCATCATAATTGATAGAAAAACATAGTAGATTACTTTTTGATGCATCAAAACAAGTTTTAAACAAGATTTTTAAAAAAAACAAAAAATGAGAAAAATAGAGAAAAATGAAAAATCTTGATTCAAATCCGTTTTTGATGAAACAAAGTTTGTATTTTAGCTAATCTAAGTTCATCTAACCTAGATTGAAGGTTTTCTAAGCTCAGAAAAGCTTAGATTTCAAAATGCAAGAAAAATTAAAAAAAATTGAAAATGTTTAGAAATTTTGAAAACTAACCTTGGATTAAGCTTTGATTCGAATTTGTGGTTGCTCAATCGCGTCCCCGAGCCTTCTATCCACAATCCCGAAGCTTGAAATCGAATTTGATTCAAAAATTTTGAGAGAGAATGAGAGAGAGAGAGGAGAGAGAGATGAGCGAGTGAGAGTGAGAAAGAGTGAGAGAGAGTGGGTTTATAAAGAGAAGGGAAGTAGTTTTCAATACCACGTCCCGCACGTGGTTTTCCAAAGTAGGACGTGTTGGTCATTTGATAAATTGTTTTGCTTCAAAATTTAAAATAATTAAGAGTATTTAAAAATCATTAAAATGATCAAAAATATCATAAATTTAGAAATTTCACATAATGATCAAATTAAGTTTAAAATAATCATTATGGCACACTAATCTACCATTCACACATTAATAACATTTAATTAATTTCGGGGTGTTACAGTCCTTCACTCCATGACATAAATGCAACGTTATTAATCACTCATCATAAACACTACACAAGAGGGAAAAGGAAACAAAAACTTGTTCCCAAGCTCTGTGCAAGTTTTTATAAAGGAGACAAGAGGGGAAAAAGTATCGTTGTAGCTCGTTGGCAAAATGACAAAGAAGAAGAAGGAAATTTCTCTAGGTGATAAATTAAATAAGAACTTGAAAGTAAGAGTTTTTAATTTCATCTTGACAAGGGAATACTAAATAGATTTTTACATTATCTTAGGTAGTTGAAAAGTGATTTTCCTGGATGTACAATATACTCTGTTGGTTTCCCCATTATTTTTGCCTTTCCTTCTTAGATTTCTTAATTACTTTTTTTTTTCCTTAAATCAATGATGAGAAGAAGCAACTAGCAATTCAACACATTTTAACTAAATTGGCACTTCTTGAAAATTATATGGCAACTAGGTTAGCATTAGGACGTTTTAGGTCTCCTTAATTACTCATTTTCTAATTCCATAGCTCATCTTTATTTTTCAAATGATAGATAATGTATTATTGTACGGTTTGTACTTTATGCACACAAATTGATATCACGTTTCAAAAAATTCAACCGCTGCATGCTACGTGTATAGCAATGCTAAGCTCTATATCTAATTATTCTATATGCTATGTGAATAGAAGCTGAGCTCCATTAAAATATATACTCCATTAGGCTATAACTATATCACCGTCAAATCAAACTTAAGATCATAAACAAGGATATCTTTATTTTAGTTTATACTCATACTTTCTTTGTTTATAAATATACTCCCATTTAATTATGCTCTTTTTGATACGTCTTTGCAAATAAAAAGGAATTTCAACCGTCGAAAGTTAAAGGCTGGGTCTACTTTCAGATAGGCCCCACCAAACCCTCTCCTTTCTTCTTCACCTTTCAAGTGTGAAAGCATTAGATTCCCACAAAAGCGCAAACACACAAAGCCCTACTTTACACCTGTCTTCAAATGGGACCCACACGTTCTCACCACCCCCACTAAGGGTTCCCACGTTTTATATATATCTCCCAAAACTGGCGTGTGCCCTCCACGCTTCATATCAATATCGATTTCCTATATTCTTTTCAGTTTTCCCTAGAGAACTCCTCTATACGCAGCTTCTTATAATTTAGTGCTTAACTAATCTTTCTTCTTCTTTATGGCCATCGGGGAACCAAAGCCCGTCAACGATGTCGAAAAACAAGAGAAAGAACTCGAAGTGGAAGTCGTTGACTATGCCATTAGGGCACAGTGGCTCCGAGCGGCAGTGCTTGGTGCCAATGATGGGTTGCTCTCAACAGCCTCCTTAATGATGGGAGTTGGGGCCGTCAGAAAGGACGTGAAGACGATGATCCTGACTGGTATAGCCGGTCTGGTTGCCGGGGCATGCAGCATGGCCATTGGAGAGTTTGTCTCCGTCTACTCACAGCGGGACATCGAGGTTGCTCAGATTGAGAGAGAGGGCAACAACAATAAAGAGGGAATTAAGAAGGAGAAGCTGCCGAGTCCGTTCAAGGCGGCAGCGGCTTCCGCAGTGGCGTTTGCAGTAGGAGCAGTGGTGCCCCTTTTAGGGGCGGCCTTTGTGAGGGATTACAAGGTGAGGTTGGCAGTGGTGGTGATTGTGGTGACCCTTGCCTTGGTAGGGTTTGGTGCTTTGGGTGCAGTTTTGGGTAAGGCTCCTCCAGTCAAGCCATCAGCTCGGGTTTTGTTTGGTGGCTGGCTGGCCATGGGAATCAGTTTTGGCTTGACTAAGCTTGTTGGCATCGTTCGATTATAATTACATCGATTTGCTTGGTTTATTTTGTTGGGACAATTACGTGATAGTATTGGGGGAAAAAAATCACCTTTACTAATGGGTACAGTACTTTTTGTATTTATATTTTTCAAACAATTAGAGATAAGTGAAAGTTCTAATCTTTGTTTTTTGTTTTTTTTTCCCGTTGAATTATCTAATTTTTCTTTATTTAGTATGATTACGTTGTAACTAGATGGTCCATGGTTGTATAACTACGCAAATAATCTTTGTTTTTATTGGCTAGAATTTTTTTTTTTTGTGTTATAGCTTTTATAATGAACGGATCTACGCGTATATGTTATGGTGTCGTTATTCCGATGTCTTTCATTCTTCATTCCTTCGATATATAATTCGGATTTTTGTGTTAAGGAATGTAATTATAAAAGACGTGAATCAGCAACTCGATTGTTTCCCTCTTATTTTCCTTGTTTTCCTTTTTATATTTTTTTTTCCTGCTTCTCCAATTTGATTAATTTTGCTGTCGGTTGTTTTCACTATTTTAATTCTTTGTCTATGCACGTACCTTCACAATTTACGTCCGACATTTTCTTTATGTCTAACTTATAATATCTTGATTAAGTAGGGAATTCGCATAAACTTTTTAGACTCAATTTTTATTTATGTCATAAAATATAAAAGGTTCTTATAAACTTGAAATGTCACAAGATGGATTAAAGGATTACTAATTCCACATGTCCCTATGGAACATTTCAACATACCCTGGTACACTAGTACAAAATGTGGATTCCACGATGGTCAAAAAACCGTCGTGGAAACCTCTGTCGTAGAATAAGATCAACTTTTCACGACGTTTTTTTACCATCGTGTAATAGAATAATTGGCCCCCATGGTTGGTGGAAGTGCAATTTTCCACGACAGTTTTTTAGTAAAACCGTCGTGGAAGCTCTGCCTTTCATGACGGTTTTTCACAAAACCGTCGTGGAATTAAGCCTTCCACGACGGTTTTTCACGAAAACCGTCGTGGAAGGCTGATCTTCCATGACGGTTTTTGTGAAAAATCGTCGTGAAAATTTGGTATTTTTCAAAAAAAAAATTCTCCTGCAATTTCAATTTCCTACGGGATGGCCAGTCCCGTATGTTATCCATTACATCAAGACCCTAATTACATACAATAATTGTTGTATAATCAAATATTAATTTGTATTTACAAGATCTTTTTACACTTGAGCTATTTTGAGCACTTTGTTAATTTGTATAATCAAATACAATAATTTGTTGTATGACGTGTACCTATCTAAAAAGCAGAAACCTATTTACAAATTGTACCCACTCTAATCTAACTTCATGTATATCTGTATATATATAAACTTCTTTTTTTTGAAGGCTTGTATACCACTTGTAATTATATCCCGCATGAAACGTAGAATAAAAAAACCACATTCTATGTTTCCTGGTTGTCTTGGGCACTTACGTTTAGAATATAACGTTTCATTTGGTCGATTTGTGACACCGGTTCCTGCTTGAAGCTTCCAATCGTTAAGCGCCCTAATAATGTATATCATGTTTAAATAATAAATAAATTAATAAACGATACAATTATGTGAGACTAAAAAACAATTAATTTTGTAAGACAATATTAATACTTACAATCTTGTGACTGATACGAAATTGTCATGTGGTGGGTGTCCGAGGGGGTCAAACCAATAAATTTGGTCCTCCCATGGTGAAATAAGTCCTAACATCCAATGTTGTCCAACGTTGTATGGAAGGAAGAATAATTTCCCCCTCGGTGCTTCAGCTAAGAGGTGGAGGAGTGATGTGGCATGCTCTCTATGATCACTCTGCAGGTCTCTTGCAGCACTTGAAACAATAGCCAGAGATATGAAGCCAAAATTATGCGCCATGCCTTGAAGTTCACAATATTTCGCTAAAAAACTACAATAAAAAATATTACAGTGAATTATTTTAAAACACCTTACAACTCTACGTATATATTTAAAATACTTAAATAAGGCTGGAGTTATCACCTGAGGTATACGAGGATATAGTTTGCCTCGATTTCTTTGAAGCTGATGAAGTCGTAAACATCTTCATACCCCACAAAGATAGGGAAATCATTGCCAGTGACATTTATCGGTATCGGGCACTGAATGGTCGACCCATGGCGTATGAAAGAATGTGCGTATAGAGCTAACTGCATAAACTCTTGTGGTACTGAAGCGAAGTTAAATGCATGCATCTGCTCATTAGCAATGGTTTGTCCTTGGCGTTGTTGAACCTCAGGTTGTGATTCTCTTACTTTTAGAGAGCTTTTCTTTTTTTGTCGTTTCTTTCTGCTTAGATCTTTGGGAACATGGCTAGGTGCTCGGATCGTCTTTGTCAATGTGATGACTTCAACTAATCTCTTCGGCCATGCGACGAAGCTTCCGGCTGCTTCACCCATAGTTGTTGCCTCAAGTGTTGGAACAGGCAATTCAGCTATTCTAACTCTGATGGTAGTGATGCTAACACGCACGTTCTCTTCCTCTAGTTGTTCTAACTCTGATGGTAGTGATGCTAACACGCACGTTCTCTTCCTCTAGTAGTCGTCCATGAACTGTATCAGTTGGAAGGCTCTCCATCCACATCTTTCCAAGTGCAACAAGTGTACACCCACCATTAACTCTATCCTCAACAAAGAGCCTACATTGTTTGGGCCCTTGAGGAGGAGGTGACAATTGGACTTTTGGAACTTCTGGGACTTCTAGAGCTTTTGGAGCTTCTGCATCTTCTGCTATAGTATTGGGAGGGTTACAACTAGCTTTGTGACTGTTGCGTTGTGAGATGCTATCATTCGTCGACTTAGCGCGTCCTTGGGAAATGAGCTTAGTCACAAGACTTTAGAGTTCTGCAATCTCCATTTGCATCTTCGACATTTGAGAATTCAATTTTGACGATCCTGGTTGGAGGTCGAAGTATTGAGACTGCTTCACAAACTTTGATTGACCACGAACACATCCAGAATGTTTCGGTTTCCCTAGTGCCCTCGTCAAAATGTCATCATTACCAACCGATTGGAAGCTCCCTTGACTTTGTTGCGTTGTGCATTCATCCTATACAAGAACAATACAACCATGTTATTAAAGGAACCCTTCATCCGCTTGTAGTAAAATTGAAGATTAATTGTTCGTGTTCAGTAGACTTACAATCAAGTTTGAAATCTCTACTACTTTTGGATTTTTAAACTTGCCATCGGGACCTTGATGTGATTTTACCTACAACTCCTCCCGTGTAGGTTGCACGCCTGTCTTTGAAAACTGTAGTACGCTATGTTAGTAACATAATAATGTAGCAATATTGAAGCAATATAGTTTGAGTTAATAAGTAACGTACCATGGATTGCTCGAGCTCTCTATATCCCACTCGGCCAACCATAGAGCAATATTCATTTTCTGCTCTTATGTTCCTTGCATTTGATGATAGCAGTTGGAAATCACTGGATCGTCGATACCTCACAAAAGCTTCCCAATCTTCATCGTTTATGGAGGGGTAGTAGTGTGCTACCATAGGAGGCCGTTTATATATATTTACATCCTCCTCCAGAATGGAAAGGTATGGCTGTGCGAAGGTAACGTAGAGGTCAGATCTGAACCCTTTTGCTAATTCACCGCAAACCTTTAAAGCCCTTTTCCTATACCAATCCTTAATTGTGAAAGCTTCGTATATCTCTCTCCAAATCACATCTTTTACTTTATCTAAATCCTTAGACCTCCAATCTTTTGTCCATATTGGAACGTGCTCTCAACTAAGGACTCCGATCCAACTGCTTAATTCATGACCGGGTGCGCCTTCCGGTTGGCCTTTCGAATCAAAAGTTACTTCAATTCTTAAACCTTTCTTCCTCATCCGATGAATTTTTGTCATTAATGTTGCCCTTTGGTCAAAGTTAACTTTTGGATCAAATTCGGTTCGCCTTCGTGGCTTACTGCGATGTTTTCCCTTGCTATATTGCGTTGCAGCTGAAGTACAGCCTTCGTACTCCTTCTCGTGCTGGTCACTATCGAATTTGTGAGACATTGTACCTATGCAACGTACTCAAAAAATAACATATTCATAGTAATATTAATCACAAACTGCACATATTCACATTGTACTAATATCATGAATTGCACAATGTCACATAATTTTCCTTTAATAGACATATTGACATATTCACCACGAATTGCACAATTACTTTCCATCTTCACATGTTCAAAAGCTTATATCTATATAACTTCACGTTATCAAATCTTAACAGATTCACAATTGCATAATTTCAACGACACTTTTCACATATTCATACAATTGCACATAATTACACATAAGC
>CAMOHE010041228.1:0-28616 GCA_946598075.1 Artocarpus hirsutus | reverse complement strand
TGTGTTGGATCGGGACATAAAGTGAATTGATTTGGATTAATAATTTTGTCTTGGCAAATTGATTCACTTTAGACAATTATTTGTATTGTATCTTAATCCTGAGATGAATAGTGGGCCCGTTGTCTTGACTTGTGTCTTTTGATGTGCCAAAGGGTGACACCCACGTCTTAATAGTGGTATGCATGCCGGTACGTTGGAGGCATGACTCTTGATGACGTAGACCTGTTATTCACAGATATGGAATCCATAGCTCCTCTTTAGGAGTAGTGATATCCTCTTATATGCGTTATCCTGTAATTGAAAAACTGGAGTGCTCAACCATTTGGATACATAGGTGTAACCGAATAGTATACTGTCTTTGGATGGTAAGTTTTTCGATAGTGAGATAATGGAACGTAAGATAAAAATAATCGAGAAGGTAAGATAGAACTTGTCCTTAAGCCGATTATGGATAATCTTATGGGGATATGGTACACTATGATATGCCATGGAGACTTAGCTATACGGGCTTTGTAATTTTATAGAGTTTGAGAGTGTAGCTCCAAGCTTTTAGTAGAGTAGCGTTGGAGTTGATGATTATGAAATATATATATGGGATATTGGGTTTCATAAATATTAGGAGCTTGAACTATATAGGTCCATTTAGTCCCTTTTGCTAGCTCACAAAATCCTGTAACGATATGGCATGCTTTTCTAATTATTGGTGACTTATGTCAGATTTATTAGATTGGTTGAAATTTGAAAGAATCAAATAATTCATGTCTGTTTATCGGTTGAATTAATTTTGTGACAAAATTAATTCAAGATTAAACTTGTTGAATTATTTGGATCAGATAATTCTTATCTGTTTATCAGTTGATTTAACTCTAAATAAATTATATCAAGATAAACTTGTAGAATTATTAGGAATCTATTTATTTTCCTAGAGATTATCTAGATAAAGTTGTTTTAATTAGATAACTTCTTTATTTGGTTATTTGAATTGAAGCTGGGACTTTATCCTATAGAATCTCGGGTGGAAAATAAAAGATTCACTGAGATTTTTTTTAGCAGTTCGACATGCCGATCTTAAAGTTTGGCCTGTCGATAGGGCAAGTTTGTCCTGCCTATGGGAAAGTTCGGCCTGCCTATACGCGAAATAAAAATCACGCGTTTTTATGTGAATTTTATCCAATATTGATCCAAATTTGATTCTGATTCAAATTTTTGAGACCTTATCTGATAAGGAATGACCCTAGATCAACCTCTATAAATAGGGAGTGAGTCTCATGAGTTATTTAGATCAATTGAGAGATTAAGAGTGATACTCTGTTGATGAGAATCTGAAACTCCCTGAGAGCTCTTATTCACAAATCACAAACACTAGCTTTGGGTTCTCTCAATTGGTTGGAAGGAGAATTATCTTGAGGAAGAGCTGTACGTATGTGCCCACACTCACTCTGATCGTGGATAGAGAATAACAAAGAAGACCAGTTGGTTAAGGCTCTTTTAGAGCGTTACTTCTCTTCACGGATTATGGGAGCTTTTCGGCATTCAAAGGTTAGTAAAATCTGATTAATTTATGCATATAGCATGTCAAACTTGTGTTTTAGAAAATACTCTGATATAAAAATTTTTAAAATTCCGTTGTGTACTACTTTTCCAACAAGAATGTGGGTGGTTAAGCAATGGCCCTCAATGCAAAAGAGAGAGAGTGGTGGGGAAATAGCCCTTATCTTGTGTCTTTCAATTCAAAGTTTCTAATAAAGAGTGAATTGATTTCTCTTAGTCTATCTGTGACTGCTCTTTTTTCTTGATCAAAAGTTACCTGTGCCTACCAAATTGGTATCAGAGAGGTTGATCGGCGGGATGGCTGCTATAGCAAAGAATAGAGAAGGTGGAATCGAGTAAGGAGATCTTTTAGCGAGAGCTGGACAAGGTGAAGACTGATGTAAAAAAGTTTTTCTAACTGGAGGATGGAATGGCCAAGCTCCTCACTGAATTACAAGGAATTCACCGGCACCTCATAGAGGGATCTCCTACAGGACCATCGGTGAAGACGACTACGCCTACGATGCAATCGAGAGCCACCGTGGGAGGGGAGGTATGGTGATGCGAGGGGGCCCAAAGGGTGGTGGGAGGATGGAGTGTCATACTCGGTGGGTAGAGATGCCCACCTTCGATGGCCAGAACCCAAACGGATGGATTTTAAGGGCTGAGAGATATTCGCGCTTAATCAGCTAAGTGGGCAGAAGAAGTTAGAAGTTACGGTAGTGAGTCTGTACGAGGAAGCTTTGGCATGGTTTCAACGGGAAGACAGCTATCGAGCAGTGTAGAGTTGGACGAAATTGAAGGGGATGATCATCGATCGGTTTCGACCAACCCAAGAGGGTAATCAGTATAAGAAATTACTTGCGTTTTGGCAAGAGACTACCATACAGGAGTATCGCCAACAATTTGAGATGCTGGCCTCGCCACTAGTCGACTTATTGGAGCAGGTTCTAGAGAGTTCATTTATTAATGGTCTTCGTTCAGAAATCAAAGTTGAGGTAAGAGTACTCAAGCCTCAAGGCTTGGGCCAAATAATGGATATGGCCTAAAGAATTGAAGATAAGCATGTACACCTTGGGCTAGCCAAAAACTCTTCTAATTTGATTAATGCTTGTACTCGGCTCATTTTTGGGACTCATAATCTTAGCAACTACAAGAATCCTTTGGTTGGACCGCATAAGCAACAGGCAATGACTAAAAAATTCCCTAAAGTTACTTCATTCCCTTTAAAAGGCTGACCAATGCAGAGATGCAAGTTAAGAAGGAGAAAGGCCTATGCTACTATTGCGATAGGAAATACTCCGCTGGCCATCGCTGCCCCAAGCGTGAATTGCATGTATTGGTAACTCAAGGAGAGGACAGCAACCCAGAGTAAGTAGTTGAATCAAAAGAAATAAACCTGCCAAAAAAAGTGGCAGAGGTCACCCTAAACTCGGTAGTGGGACTTACTACTTCACGGATGATGAAGTTAAAGGGAACAGTACAGGAACAAGACATGGTGGTGCTCATTGATTGTGGAGCTACCTATAATTTTATTTCCCTAGATTTAGTTAAAAAATTGGAGATTCCAATTGACACCACTAGCAGCTTTGGGGTTGTGATGGGTACAGGGGTTACTGTATGAGGTGAAGGAGTGTGTAAGGGAGTAGTATTGTCTTTGCAACAGTTAGAAATTATTGAAGATTTTTTGCCACTTAATCTAGGTAACACATATATCATTTTAGGAATGTAGTGGTTGGCATCGTTAGTAGCTATGCAAATCAACTGGTCATCCCTTACTATGAAGTTTCGCATTGGTGAGACCTCTGTTTGTTTGCAAGGTAACCCTAGCCTATGTAAAATGGCAATATCGTTGAAGGCTATGCAGAGGGTAGTGCATCATGAAGGCCATGGCATCCTTGTAGAAGTTAGACCGAGCAATGTGGAGGAGGGGCACACGGTCATTCATTCTACACAGGTACCAGCTGTTGCACAAGCAATACTACAGCAATGGAAAGTTGTCTTTCAAACCTTGCAAGGCTTGTCGCCACTTAGTGGCCGCAAGCATACTATTGTACTTAAAAAAGGGGCGTCACCAGTGAATGTGAAATCTTACCGTTATCCACAGGTGCAAAAGGCAGAAATTGAACGCTTAGTGGGGGAGATGTTAGCAGCAAGAATAATTCAACCAAGTGTCAGCCCTTTTTCTTGTCTAGTTCTCTTGGTTAAGAAGAAAGATGAGAGCTTGAGGTTTTGTGTGGATTACCGAGCCCTTAATCGTGAAACTATTCCCAACTGTTTTCTGATTCCGGCCATTGACAAGTTGCTTGATGAACTACATGGGGCAACCATTTTTTCCAAGCTCGACCTTAAGTTAGGTTATCATCAAATTAGGGTCCATCGAGAAGACATCCCTAAGACAGCTTTTTGTACTCATGACGGCCATTATGAGTTCCTAGTAATGCCCTTTGGGCTCATGAATGCACTAGCCACATTCCAATCCCTTATGAATGAGGTATTTCGGCCCTATTTACTTAAGTTTGTCTTGGTTTTTTTTTTGATGACATACTTGTGTATAGCCGCACGGTAGAGGAACATGTGGAACATCTACAAATAGTATTTGTGAATGAGGGTGTTGCATCAAAATGAGCTATTTGTGAATGAAAAAAAATGTGTATTTGGGCAGCCTAGTGTGGAATACTTAGGGCATGTTATTTCAAGGAACGGAGTGGCCGCCGATTCGTCGAAGGCAGCCATGATGCAAAAATGGCCGACTCCTACCAACCTGAAAGAACTCAGAGGGTTCCTTGGTCTCACTGGATATTACCACAAATTTGTGGTAGGATATGGTTCCATTGCACTTCCCTTGACAAACCTTCTCAAGAAAGACAACTTTGTTTGGAATATAGAAGTTGAACGTGCTTTCAATTCTTTGAAACAAAAAATGACTGAAGTTCTAGTATTGGCTTTACCCGACTTTAGCAGCCCATTTATAGTGGAAACTGATGCTTTTGGAGTAGGGGTGGGGCAGTTCTGATGCAAGAATAGAGACCTATTGCTTATTTTAGTCAGGCACTCTCCCCTTGAAATCGTCTCAAATCATTCTATGAAAGAGAATTAATGGCCATAGTCCTAGCTGTGCAAAAATGGTGTCCGTATCTCTTGGGAAGACATTTTATTATTCGCACGGATTAGCGTAATTTGAAGTTTCCCTTAGAGTAGTGGATCATTAGTGAAGACAATAAGAAATGGTTGTCAAAATTGTTGGGGTACGATTTTGAAATTCAATCAAGGTTGGGGTGGAAAATAGAGTGGCAAATGCGTTGTCTCGAGTACCAGCTTCATTAGTCTTGGGGGTTCTTTCAACTCGTATGGTGTTGAACAACGAGGAGCTGGCATAGTAGGTGGCATTGGACAATCGGTTGGCACGCATAATGGTAGAACTTAAACGAGACCTGAAGGCGCACCCGGGTTTCGCCATTGAGCAAGACCATTTGTTTTATGAGGGGCGGCTAGTCCTCTCACGCTCCTCTCCATTTATTTCAGATCTGCTTCACACTTATCATGATAGGGCAATTGGAGGACATTTAGGAGTATTGAAAACGTACCAACGCCTGGTAGCCGAGTGGTTTTCGTTCGGCATGAAGACCGATTTGATGTCTTACATGGCTAAGTGTTAGGTCTATCAACAACACAAGTATATGGCTTTAGCTCCTGGAGGTCTTTTGTAGCCCTTGCTGCTACCTGAGTGTGTTTGGGAGGACTTGTCTATGAATTTTATTGAAGGGTTGCCTAAGTCGGAGGGATATACTGTCATACTCATAGTGGTGGATTGCCTTAGTGAATATGCTCACTTTATTCCCTTAAAGCACCCATATACAGTAGTGTCTGTTGCCACTGCTTTCATTTGAGAGGTGGTTAGGCTGCATGGGATTCCTCAAACCATTGTATTGGATCGCAACCGAGTCTTTTTGAGCTTATTCTGGACTAAACTCTTCAAACAACATGGTTCTACTTTTCTACGGAGCATGGCCTACCATCCACAAATGGATGGTCAAACAGAGGTGGTAAATCGATGCCTTGAAACTTATTTGAGATGTGCATCATCTACAACGCCAAGGCAATAATACCGTTGGCTACCTTGGGCTGAGTTCTGGTACAATACTAGCTTCAATATTACCACTAAGACTACACTTTTTTGTGCCCTATATGGGCGTGATCCTCCTCTATTGATCCGTTATGCAATCGGAACTTCTCTAGTGGCTATTGTGGACCAGGAGTTATGGGATCAAGACTCTATACTAGATGAACTAAAACAACATCTTTTCAGGGCTCAACAAAAGATGAAATCTTTGGCAGATGGCAGTCAAAGAGATGTACAGTTTGAAGTCAAGGACTTGGTCTTCCTTAAGCTACGTCCTTACTGACAACAATCTCTAGCACGTTGCCAGTTCGAGAAGTTGGCTCCATGTTATTATGGTCCATTTGAGATCTTAGAGCAGATAGGAGTAGTAGCATATTGCCTTAGGTTGCCCCCCTCAGCTACTATCCATGATGTTTTTCATGTCTCTCAACTGCAAGCAGCTAAAGGCAGCTCCCTCCCAAACTGTTCTTTACCTCTACAACTCACATCTGACTTGCAGCTGGTGGCAACTCCTGTCGAGTTACGCGGGGTGAGGCAGAACCGTAAGGGAGCCTCTTCCATCTTGGAAGTTCTCATTCATTGGTCCAACTTACTTGCACACGATGATACTTGGGAGTCATTTGAGGCAATAAATACTCGTTTCCCTGAGTTTCACCTTGAGGACAAGGTGCGTCTTTGGGGGGCGGGTATTAATGAGAATGGTTCCTCTATTCCTCCTATCAGGTTAACTTATGCTAGACATGGCTCAAGGAAAAAAGCTGATTTGGCAAGAGCCTTGACCTTGAAGTTGATGGGAGAAGGATTTGGTGACATGGAGGTAGTTGCAAGGGAGTGCAGCGAGTGTGTGAAGGAGGTCCTGAGAATTCAGGGTGAGAAGGAAGGTAAGAATGTGGGTGGTTAAGCAGTGGGCCTCCATGAAAGAGGCGAGTGTGGTGGAAAAATCAAGTAGTATAAGTAGAGTAGAAAAGGGGGGGAAAAGGGGGATATCAACTATCATCTTGACTGTTTCTAGTTTTACAATAGGAGTGCAAGACTCACTCGAATAGCCCTTATCTTGTGTCTTTCAATTCTAAGTTTCTAATAAAGAGTGAATTGATTTCTCTTAGTCTATCTGTGACTGCTCTTTTTTCTTGATCAAAACTTACCTGTGCCTACCAGAGGACTTCCCCCAATCATGGGGCCGTACTCGAAAATGAGGAGAAGCCAGAGAAATCAGTGTCAGTAGTTGCACCGATTGCTCCGGGAGTGCCGGACAAATATAACACGAATGACCCCGGTATCTGGTTTGTTGAGGACGTAGAAGCTGTACGACATTCTTCTGGGAGGCATAACCATACCATGGTTTCGCTTTGTTACTACCGAGTGCAATCTAAGATGCTCACCAAAAGAATGCAAGAATTCGAACGGGAAGAAGAGGAGGTGCTCAACTTTTTGTATGCAGAAGTGGACTTTTTTGCCTCGCTGGACATCTATTCTTGCCTCGACATAGCATGAGGATCGCGAAGTATACTTTGGAAAACGTAGAGTTTAAGATCATGGAGCATAAGAAACTCCTTCGAGACTTGACTGGAGATAGCAAGGGAGAGTTCAAGGCCAAAAAATTACCAGTGTATGATAGCAACGTCCCAGATTATGATAGCAACTAGTGGATATTTCCTTCCTTTTTTGGTTGTTGTAATAGCTAATATATGTACTTTTGGTTAATTACATATGTTTTCTATAATCTAAGTGTTTTGTTAGTCCTAAAATATTCTTAATTTTCTCTTTGAATTTATGGTTTTGAAAAACTTACATGCAAATAATTTAACTTTGTCCTTTTTTTTTCCTTCTCTTTAACACTTGAAGACAGCAAAAAAATGGCATCGAATTCTTTTCAAACGATCAATTAAATTAGAACACGATCGCTAAATACTTTTAACGATCGCATATAACATATGAACCGGCCCTTTTAATACTCCCAAGCCAATGGCAAGGCAGAGAAGTAAAAAAGTCGAGTACGGAGAGCTACAGTGGCAATTAGGTAAGTAAAGGACGTTTATTATTTTTGACCCGCGATCATCTGCCCTTTTTTCGCGAATTTTTTTCCGAGATGCCTTTTTTACTTTATGAAAAATTTTCTATTAACTCGTCCATTTAGATGCTTAATTTACGATCGTCGAAAATTTTAACTAAACCCACACAATGACTCACGAATGCAAGAAGTATGCATAAAGTGTATGAGTCTGTAGAGAGTCACACAAACCCCAACAAAAATTGGTGTTCGACATGTTTTATATGCAATCGTAAGAAACTTTCCGCAATTGCTTTATACTTGATTGTTGAAATATGATTTTTATTTTCTTCATTTTTTCCAGTCGAGCCTTTTTATCTTCCGTACCTCTATTAATATTTTCCTTCTCTCCAAAGACATTCAGTTAGGGCCGATAATTTGGACACGGCACGATGACACGATACAAAAACGACACGAGATAAACGGGTTTAGATCGTACGACCTGCCCATTTATAACATATTTAAACTTAAAATAAAAAAAAAATTATAATTTTGTAAGACTAAGGATTCAAACCTTACACCTAAGGGTGTATTATTAAAGCTTGGCTCTACTACACCAAATGGTCATTTTGTATGACATAAGAGCTTTTATTTATTTATGATAGTTTTAATACTTTTGAAACTTAAAATAAAAAAATTGTGGTCATTTTGTATGACATGAGAGCTTTTATTTATTTATTATAGTTTTAATACTTTTGAAGCTTAAAATAATAAAAAAAAAACTATGGTCATTTTGTATGACATAAGAGCTTTTATTTATTTATTATAGTTTTAATACTTTTGAAACTTAAAATAAAAAAAATTAGGTGTATTATTAAAGCTTGTCTCTACCATACCAAATGGTCATTTTGTATGAAATAAGAGCTTTTATTTATTTATTATAGTTTTAATACTTTTGAAACTTAAAATAAAAAAATATCATGATTTTGTAAATATGAAGATTCAAACATGCACCTTAGGTTATGCTAATGTGTCAACTTCCACCATGCTTGATAAGTTGTTGGTGTGAAATAAAAGCTTCTATTTTATTTATTATAAATCTATCTTAGAACTTAAAACAAAAAAATATATATATATGATTTTGCCAAAAAGGGAATCAAACCTTGCACCCCTTAAGCATTTAGTATGCATGCCACGTCGCCACCACCACACTAGAGCACTAATTGGTGTTTATTCATAGCCTTTAATATATTTATTATGTATTTATACTTTTGAAACTTGAAAAGTCCCACATCGAAAGAACAACATGTTTTGCTTTAACTTTTTCCTATAAAACGCCTCAGTTCCCTCACCCACTTTCATTAGGTTCTCGTGCATTCCCATTCAAAGGCATCTCCAATGTGGTTTATTTAAAAATTAGAGAAAAATATATAAAGCCAGTATAAAACAATTAAGGATTAAAATTTATATTGTGAAAAATAAATATTAATTTCTTTTAATTGTTTTGTGTTACGTGTCATGTATTTTAATTCTTTGTTTTTGTTAATTTTTGTATTTTCTTTGTTTTTGTTAATTTTTGTATTTTCTTTGTTTTTTGTTAATTTTTGTATGGTTTTTTTTATTGGTTTTTTAAAATTTTTTTATTATTTTTTTAATTTTTAGTTAATCGGTTCAAAAATGTGTTGTTATTGTGTCAACCCATCACGGCACGTTTAATAATCGTGTCGTGTCGTGTTACACGTGTTATAGGTGTATCGTGTTCGTATTTGTATTTTTGACATGTTTATTAATCGTGTCGTGTTCGTGTTTGGGTTAAACGTATCGTGTTGTAAACATGTCGATACAAACACGGTTATTGCCACCCCTATATTCAATGATCACTCCGGTCTCGTAATAAATTATAATTCAGCTTCATGAAAGGATTCAAGTTTTTTAAAGGTATTTTCCTTTTCTTTTTCAAATTTATTTTCCCTTCTTTTAATACTAATTCCCACATTTATTCCCTCTTAAAGGCTTCCCATTCGATTACTCTTCTATCAACTTTTTCACTTAACCACATGTCATCCAGCTAAGGCACGGGTGCCAGAAAGTACATCCCGGCACCATAGAACTATAATAATAATATATTTTATTGTTGAGTGAAGATGCAACTATAATTTTCTTGTAAAGTAAGCACCCAACAAATTTCATTTGTTCAATGGGCATTATTGTAATTTTTTGTAAAATAAAAATATGGCTAAAATTTCAAAAAGTATATAAGTTGAAATTTAAAAAATTAAGTGGAGGCACATAACTCAGTGAATATAGTGTCCAAACGCAATTCTACACCACCAAGAAAATTCCAGTTACACTTGAATGTGATATATGTGACATTTTAAAATTCTAGGTCCCTTCTAAAAAAAAAAAAATCTAGTCATACCTCTCTACTTTAAAATACCTCCGCAAACAAGCTACTTAATTTGTGTAATTTCTTTTTTCTTTCCAAATGACATTCGTTAAACAAGCATACGTTATGTACCTTGTATATTTATTAGTTTTTTTTCATAAAATTTGATTGCAGTAATTGCTAATAGAACCCCTCCAGTCATTTAATGGGATAGTATCCTGGCAAAGAGGAGGAAAAATCTTGTAGTTAAAAATTTTTCCGCGTTGTAGAGGGGTTAGAATTCTGCTACTTAAGAGGATTAGTTAAACGTCAACAAAATATAATTTAATATAATTTAAGGGAAAAGTTTTGGTAAAAAATGACAAAATTCTATATTGGTAGAGAATAGAAAAATCAATTATAGGATAGTTTTTGAATGGTTTAGATTAAAAGAGCACACGATGTCTATTATAATCTAAAGAGTACATATTTTCAATTAAAATTAAAATTAAAAGAAAAAGCAAAATAAGAAAATCCCTCTCTTTTCACTTGTTCAATCAATAACTACTTTCCCCCAAATTTTTTCCACTAAATGTTGCATCTGCCAGAAAACCATTTGTTTAAAAAAAAAAAAAACTAGATCAAAGCTTGATCAACCTCCATGGTCACCATCCTACATTCCAGTAGCTCCACCATCAACAGATCTCTATCTCTATGCTTCATTGTTGTCAGAAGCAGCCACCTCCTTACGTCATCGTGGACAAGTGTCTCCTCCATTCGATGACATTGTCTTCTCCCCTCCTCACATTGACCACTTCGTCCCCTTCCCTCTGCTCATTGCTCTATCACATTGAGGGTTTTGATGATGGCAACATCGGGCTTTAATGGGCTTCGACAACAAAGCTTGAAAACAGAAATGAACAAAAAATGAGTAAGATTGCTATGCTCAAGGCAAAATTTAAGGCAAGAGTTTTTGTTTGACATAACAATTGATGAGAAAGTCAAGCCAATTTGGATCAAAGATACCGAGAGACGCTAATCAAATCAACAAGCAAGGGTTGGTAACTTACCATTTCCATCAAAATTAGAGACTTTAAAATGAAAATTCCACATTGGGTTGCCATGATAATGATGAGCAATAGCCATTAGAATCGCTCAACTATAAATAACCCTTACGACATATCTTGTGAACACATCAAGAACAAAAAGTAAAACAATTATGGGCAAAAAATCATGTGTTTGGCTGACACATTGATAAAAAACCAAAGGATTTACTTTAGAACTTTCATGGGTGGAAGCTCGTAGCTAGGCTACCCGGTGGGTGGAATCTCAATGCTATCTTGTCTTTGGGTGGAAGCTTGAGGTTGGACATGCCGATGGATGGCTGCTCGTGGCTGGGCTCTCCAGTGGGTGGCTGTCACGCCTCGGAGTACGGGAGGTGATGTAGAGGTTTAATTTGGTTAATTAAGTAGAAATTTAATTAGACATGAATTTAAGAATTAAGAAATTATTAATGAAAAAGTGAAAATTTTAAACGAGTAATTATAATATTTAAACAAGTAAAATAAAAAAATATACAATAAGGAAATAATAATAAAGGAATGGGATGAAACAAGAATGGGTCCCACTGACCCATGTTTTGTGCACACATATAGTACTGACAGTATTAAATTACAATTACAGTCCAAAATGAAGAAAAGAAAGTTAAAATTATACATGCCTTGATTTTATAATTTAAATAACCTACTAGGTTCTCCTATTGCTCGAATGTCCTATCTATGGACTCCTCTCTAATCCAAAGCTGGACACCACCTAGAGGGGGAAAGATTTTAAAACAAATAAAATGTGAGCAAAAGGCTTAATAGGACTATATTTTAAAACAGATAAATAATTTAAATAAAACTTCACCTTAGGAAATAAAGTTAAATAAATAAATTCGTTTAAATAGGTTTTATTAAAAATAGTTCGTCTAGAAAGTGTCTTTTATCTTTTCCAGGCCAACCCTAATATTCACCACCGAAGTGGCTTAACTAGGTTTTGGGACTTGCTCCTAAGGTCACGCACTACATGACTCGATCTCTGATATGGCATCATGCCCAAAATATATATATATATATCTTTCTATAATTATTAAAATCTCTTTTTACCAAGTATTCTCATTTACATTCATTTTGAGGTTTATTATGAAAATCTCCTCAGTCTACTGTTCATAAAAACAATCAATGAAATCCCTTCTCAAACAATCATTGAAAATATTTTTAATGAAAATCCTTTTTAGGCCAAAATCATTTTTAGAACTAGGTTACCACGAAAAGGATAGAAGTCCTACCTCAATACTCGTCCCGGTGTCCCACACTGTAAATCTCAGTCCGCTACATGTCAGCTCCACGGAACCATGAACGACCTTAAATGCATAATAACTAAATCTATCAGTAACTAGCTCGAGCTATCCTATGTTACTAAAATATCTCATGGTGGCCTAGTGTGTCATTTAAGTTTATAAAATCATATAATGACATTAAGATCTTAATCAGAGTTCAAAACAGTAAAAACGGGTGAAAAATAACAAAATCTCACCATGCCCGAGCGGCCTGCCGATTGCCCTGGTTCGGCCTGCCAAATTGTGCAGTTCGGTCTGTTGGAAAACCAAGTCTAGTCAGTTAAACTTTTCTAGGTTCGGCCTGCTAGTCGTATGAATCCGGCCTATCAAACTCATGAATTCGGCCTGCTGAACATGAACTTTGGCCTATCGATCTAGAAAAATTTTAGAATTTTCCAAGCACGGTTTTTGGCCTCCCTGAGCCTAAATCTTCAATTTCAACCTGTTTTCTCACATCGTAAGCCTGAAAAATGATCATAGTTGATAGAAAAACATAGTAGATTACTTTTTAATACATTAAAACAAGATTTAAACAAAATTTTTGGAAAAATCCAAAAATGAGGAAAATTAGAGAAAAATGAAAAATCTTGATTCAAATATGTTTTTTATCAAACAAGGTTTAGATTCTAGTTGTTCTAAGTTTCTCTAACCTAGATTGATGGTTTTCTAAGCTTAGAAAAGCTTAGATTTCAAAATACCAAGAAATTTGAAAAATTGAAAAAGTTTTAAAATTTAGAAACTAACCTTGAATTCGAGCTTTGAATCGCATTTTTGGTCATCCAATCGAGTTCCCGAGCTTCCAATCTACTGAATACCAAAGCTTGGGCATGATTTTTGAAGAAAAATTTGAGAGAAATTGAGAGAGAGAAGAGAGACAAAGAGGAAGAGTGAGAGAACGAGAGTGAGTGAGAATGAGAGGGAGAGGGAGAGATAAATAGAGGGAGAGAAGGACAATTGACTGCACAAAAACTGTGTACAGTAGCACACTGATTTCAAATAGGACCTATTCAGTATTTGTCAAATTGTTTTGTTTGAAAATTTAAAATAACAATTAAAATGATTTTAAGAAATTTAAAATCATTAAAATAATCAAAAACAACATTAATTTAGAAATTTCCACAAAATGATCAAATTAAGTTTAGAATACTCATTATGGCACACTAATCCACTATTTTACTTACTAATAACATTTAATTAATTTCGAGTCGTTACAACTCTCCACCCCTAAAAGAAATTTCACGCTCGAAATTTACAAATCAATTCAGAAACAAACAAATGTGGATACAACTCCCGTATATTCGATTCTAATTTCCAAGTGGTTTCATCAACTCCGTGATGTTGCCACCCGACCTTTACTAATAGGATATCGCGACAACGCAAGCTGATCACTTTCCTATTGATGATCTGGATCGACACTTCTTCGTATGTCATGTCCTTTTGAATCTATACGTCTTGGAATGAAACGATATTGTTTTGCTTAGGTGGACACGTTCGAAGCATCGACACGTGGAATGCATCGGGAACATCTGAAAGTTCAGGAGGAAGGTTGAGTCGATAAGCAACCACACCCTCGCATTGAGTAATTTCAAACGGTCTGACATATCTTGGTGCGAGTTTTTCACTTACTCCAAATCGCGAGATACCTTTGCGAGGAGATACCTTCAAGAGAACAAAGTCTCCTACCTCAAATTCCAAGGGTCGATGCCTTCTATCCATGTAACTCTTTTATTGAATCTGAGCTGCCTTCAATCGATCTCGAATTACGGTGACCTTCTCATTACTATCGCGAATCTCATCTGGCCCAAGAATAACTCTATCTTTTGATTTAGCCCAACACACCAGTGACTGACATAGTCGTCCATATAAGCTTCGAAATGGTGCCATGCCAATACTCAATTGATAGCTATTGTTGTATGCAAACTCCGTCAGATGCAAGTACTTCTTCCGGTTTCCGTCGAAGTCTAACGCACATGCACACAACATGTCCTCAAGAATCTGAATGACCCACTCAGATTGCCCATCGGTTTGAGAATGAAATGCCATGCTGAAGTTCAAATCTATACCCAAAGCCTCCTAAAAGCTTCTCCAATACTTGGCATTGAATCTGATGTCTTTATCTGATGTGATGGACAAAGGAACTCCGTGCAATCGCATTATGTTCTACAAATACAATTATCTAAGAACTCTTCTCGAACAAGTCGACCTAAACATAATGAAATGAGCTTATTTTGTTAACTAGTCGACCACGACCTAGACTGCATCATGCCTTTGCTCCATCCTGACAATCCAGTAAGAAAATCCATCATCACATGCTCCCATTTCCACCTTCAAATAGGAAGCAGCTGAAGCTAATCTTCTGGCTTCTGATGGTTGGCTTTCACTTGAAGACAAGTCATACACCTAGCCACGTATTCCTAGGTATCCTTCGTCATACCTCTCCACCAATATTGCCTCTTTAAATCACGATATATCTTTGTGCTTCTCGAATGAATAGCGAACTAAGACTTGTGGGCTTTGTCCATAACAGCCTTCGTCACTTCTACGATTCCTGGAACTGCCAGACGCTTCTTGAAGTACAACAATCCATCGGCACATACACTCCATTCTTTAAATTGCTCTCCGTTTTGAATTTGTGTCTAGATTCCCTAAAGGTGTTGGTTTTGTCACTGATTCTGCTTCACCATCTGAACAAAAGCTAGGGTCGTCTCCATGTGATACATGAAAATGCGATCATGGTCTTCATAATATTGTAGCCCATATTCACTCACCGTTGCATCTCTTTTCCAATCTTCAAGAGCCAAACATGCAAGTATCCATGAAGACTTCTGGCTGAGCGCATCCACGACTTCATTAGCTTTTCCAGGATGGTATTGTAGCGTGAAATCTGCCTCAAATTCAAATCCCTCTGAGTAAACAAATACTTTAAACTTTTGTGGTCGGAGAAAACCTAAAACGTCGCCCCGTATAAATAATATCTCTAGATCTTTAGCGCATGAATTACCGCTGTGAGCTCTAGATCATGAGTAGGATAATTTCACTCGTGAGGTCGTAACTGTCTTGATCTATATGCCACCATGAGTTTATGTTGCATCAACACACATCCAAGTCTGTGTCTCGAGGCATCTGTGTAAACCTTGTATGGCTTGTCACTATTGGGGATAATCAATACTAGAGCTGAGGTCAACCGATTCTTCAACTCTTGAAAAATGAGCTTACATTCTTCATCCCACTCGAACCTAACATTCTTCCTGATCAATCTTGTCGACGGTGCTGCTATCTTCGAGAAATCCTTCACAAATTTCTTGTAGTACCCTACAAGTCCTAAGAAACTGCAAACTTCTACCACATTCTTTGATCGTTCCCATTCCACTATAGCTTCAACCTTAGACGGATCCACCGAGATACCATGCTCGGAGATGACATGACCTAGAAACTTAACTTCTGTCAACCAAAATTTGCACTTCTCTTTCTTAGCATACAACTGATGTTCTTGTAGAGTTTGAAGCATGATTTTCAGATGATGTTCATGCTCTTCCTAAGTCTTAGAGTATACCAAGATGTTGTTGATGAACACGATTACAAATTGATCCAGTTAAGGCCTAAATATCCTATTCATCAAATCCATGAAGGCTATCGAAATGTTCATCAATCCAAATAGTATCACCAGAAATTCAAAGTGTCCATACCGGGTCCTAAAAGCTGTTTTGGGAATATCCTCTTCTTTAATCCTAAGTTGATGATATCCTGACCGCAAATCTATCTTTGAGAAATACCGTAAACCTCTCAATTGATCAAACAACTCATCGATCCTGGGTAGAGGATACTTATTCTTCACCGTGACCTGATTCAACTACCAATAATCTATACATAACCTGGGGATTCCATCATGTTTCTTTGCGAACAAAACTAGTGCTCCCCATGGTGATGTACTATTCTGAATGTATCCCTTATCAACAAGCTCCTGAAGTTGCTTTCTTAGTTCCTTCATTTTTGTCAGCGCCATTCGATAAGGTGCTATAGAGATCGATGTTGTTCCCAGAAGTAACTCGATGCCAAATTCGATCTCTCGATATGGTGGTAATCCTGGTAACTCGTCAAGGAAGACATCTTCGAATTCACCTGCCACTAGGATTACTGCATTTCTTCTTGAGGCACTAGACTCTCCTTCTAGGTTCATCAAAAAGATGTAGCAGGTTAGATTCTTCCGTCCTCCAAAGCATGTCGTTACGAGACACTCACTCATTAGCCGATCACCAATACCGTAGTAAGTGATCGTCATCCCTCTATCAGATACTAAGGTCACTTTCCTAAGCTGACAATCTACCACTACACTATATCTGGACAACCAATCCATCCCTAAGATCACATCGTCCAAACTCATGGGGATTACAATCAAATCACTCTTCAAGATCTCATTCCCAATCTTTATTTTACATGCTTTACAAATACAGTTCACACACACCAGCCTCAAGGGTGAAGCTATAACTAAGGATTCGTCAAACTTTTCTATTTCTAATCCCAAGGCATGTACAAAATAACTCGAAATGAGAGAATGTGTGGCACTAGTATCGCATAACACATGTGCTAAAGATTGAAACCAGAATCATATCGTCAACAATCGCATTACTAGTCTGGGCATCCGAACTCCCTGATGTCATGGTGTGAACCTCCATTGGAGCTTTCCCTTTACCTCTACTAGCACTACTAGATCCTAGTTTAGTTAACTAATACTGTTGCGATGAAGGCGAATGCACACTGGCTGTACTCGGTGCTCGATACTAAGGGGCATTGCGTTGGAAATTCTATGGCTAATATCCTTGTGCTTGGTATTGCAATTGCTGAGGAGAGAACTGATGGAACTGAAGCTAAGGGTACTGCTGAGACAGGGGTAGTGTCTAAGGCTAAGGCTGGTGACTAGCTCCTTCTCTGGCCTGAAGTCCTAGGTGAACACTCATGATCAGGCAATTCCTCTTGATATGTCCCGGCTACTGACAACAATGGCAATGAAAGCTGTAGGGGTTGCTGCGCCCATTGCTAGATAACTGCTGTTGTCGCTGTTCACGCCACCCTGTTTGTTCTTTCTTGGAGTTAGTCAATTGCTGGTGCTCCTCCTACCATTCCTCTATGGTCCTCCTGACGTCTTAACTCGATTCTCACAATATTGTGTGTAGTCATTCTCCATAGATAGGGATGTTGACACAAGCTCTCTGAAGTTCCTGAGTCGTAGGGTAACCACCTGCTGTCGAATAGGAGCCTTAAGTCCGTCTTGGAATTTAATGCACTTCTCATGCTCCGACGCCACTATAGAGGGAGCAAACCTAGCCAACTCATTGAACTTCGCCTTGTAATCTTGAATTGACATGTCACCCTGTTGCAACCTTTAGAATTCAATCATCTTCTGGTCTCTATATCCCTACGAAAAGTAGCGGTCATAGAACAGCTCCTTAAACCTATCCCAACCGATGTTACCATTATTTTCCAAGCGCTTTGCTTGCTTCCACCAAGTATTAGCACCACCTTTGAACTTGTACGCCGTAAATTCTACGCGATACTCTACTGGCACACCAAGAGTATCCAAAGGTTTCACGATCGAATCTAACCAATATTCTGTTGCTTGTGGGTCCTCGTTTCTGTCTAAAGTTGAAACTGTCGCATGCCTGGACTCCTTAAAGTATGTATGCCGACGATTAGCCTTGCAATCATCTGGTCTCGCCCTTGCTGCCATCTGTCAAAATGTAGCAAACATGGTCCTCATCATTTTTGAACTCGGCATCAGTTGTCGAACGTCGTCTAGGTGCCATTCTCTCACTTCTAAAAACAAAATTTTGGACTGTTAGTGGTATTTCATCATCATACCTATGTGTGCACAATTCCTAAGGCTCATAACCTTTAGTTCTGATGCCATTCTGTCACGTGCCATAGTACGAGAGGTAACGTGGCAGTTTAATTTGGTTAATTAAGTAGAAATTTAGTTAGACATGAGTTTAAGAATTAAGAAATTATTAATGACAAAGTGGAAATTTTAAATGAGTAATTATAATATTTAAACAAGTAAAATAACAAAATATACAATAAGGAAATAATAATAAAGGAATGGGATGAAACGAGAATGGGTCCCACTGATCCACGTTTTGTGCACACATATAATACTGACAGTATTAAATACAACCACAGTCCAAAATGAAGAAAAGAAAGTTAAAGTTATACATGCCTTGATTTTATAATTTAAATAACCTATTGGGTTCTCCTATTGCTCGAATGTCTTGTCTATGGACTCTTCTCAAATCCAAAGCTGGACACCACCTAGAGGGGGAAAGATTTTAAAACAAATAAAATGTGAGCAAAAGCATTAGTAGGACTATATTTTAAAACAGATAAATAATTTAAATAAAACTTCACCTTAGGAAATAAAGTTAAATAAATAAATTCGTTTAATAGGTTTTATTAAAAACAGTTCGTTCAGAAAGTACCTTTTATCTTTTTTGGGTAAACCATAATATTTACCACTGAAGTGGCCTAGTTGAGTTTCGAGACCTGCCTCCAAGGTCGCGCACTACACACCCAATCTCTAATATGGCATCATGTCCAATATATATATATATATATATCTTTCTATAATAATTAAAGTCTATTTTTACCAAGTATTCTCATTTACATTCATTATGAGGTTTATAAAGAAAATCTCCTTAGTCTACTATTCATAAAAACAATCAATGAAATCCCTTCTCAAACAATCATTGAAAATATTTTTAATGAAAATCCTTTTTAGGCCAAAATCATTTTGAAAACTAGGTTACCACGAAAAGGGTAGAAGTCCTACCTCAATACTCATGCTGGTGTCCCACACCGTAAATCCTGGTCCTCTACATGTTAGCTCTGCTGAACCACGAATGACCTTAAATACATAATGACTAAATCAATATCTAGGTCGAGATATCGTATGTTACTAAACTATCTCATGGTGTCCTAATATGCCATTCAATTTTATAAAATCATACTATGACATTAAAATCTTAATCGGGGTTCAAAACAGTAAAAATGGGTGAAAAATAACAAAATCTCACCATTTTTGGTCGGCCTGCCAGTTGCCCTGGTTCAGTCAGCCGAACTGTGTAGTTCGGTTTGTCGAAAAACTAAGTTTGGTTGGCCAAACTTTTCTAGATTCGGCCTGCCAGTCGTATGAATTCGGCCTGCTGAACATGAACTTTGGCCTGTCGATCTGAAAAAATTTTAAAATTTTCCAGGCACGGTTTTTGGCCTCCCCGAGCCCAAATCTTCAATTTGAACCTGTTTTCTCACATCCTAAGCATGAATAATGATCATAGTTGATAGAAAAACATAGTAGATTACTTTTTAATACATTAAAACAAGATTTAAACAAAATTTTTGGAAAAATCCAAAAATGAGAAAAATTAGAGAAAAATAAAAAATCTTGATTCAAATCCATTTTTGATCAAACAAGGCTTAGATTATAGTTGTTCTAAGTTCCACTAACCTAGATTGATGGTTTTCTAAGCTTAGAAAAGCTTAGATTTCAAAATACCAAGAAATTTGAAAAATTGAAAAAGTTTTGAAATTTAGAAACTAACCTTGAATTTGAGCTTTGAATCACATTTTTTATCGTCCAATCGAGTTCCCGAGCTTCCAATCTACTGAATACCGAAGCTTGGGTGTGATTTTTGAAGAAAAATTTGAGAGAAATTGAGAGAGAGAAGAGAGACAGAGAGGGAGGGTGAGAGAACGAGAGTGAGTGAGAATGAAAGGGAGAGGGAGAGAAGGACAATTGACTGCACAAAAACCGTATGCAGCAGCACACTGATTTCAAATAGGACCTATTCGGTATTTGTCAAATTGTTTTGTTTCAAAATTTAAAATAACAATTAAAAATGATTTTAAGAAATTTAAAAATCATTAAAATAATCAAAAACAACATTAATTTAGAAATTTCCACAAAATGATCAAATTAAGTTTAGAATACTCATTATGGCATACTAATCCACCATTTTACTTACTAATAACATTTAATTAATTTCGAGGCGTTACAGTGGCCGCGTGGGGTTGGGCTCACCAGAGGAGAAGGGAAGAAGAGGAGGAAGTTCTCAGATCAGGATTTTTTTAGGGTGAAATGCAATGATCACATTTGGAAGGTTTATTTTTGATTTAGTACATCTTTTTGTTTTTTTTTTACCATTGATCTAAAACTAAAAGTTATTCCCACTGTTAGATTATTCTCCACCTACGAAGAATTATTTTGTTTTCCACAATAGACTCACCCTTATCAAAATTGTCTCAATTGCCAATCATAGGCATCGAAAGCATGCGTAATATACTAGATTATCACTGGTAAATTACGAACTTATATCGGAAGAATCAACAATAACTTCATCAGTAGCTGAAGTACTCTACCAAATTACCACCGGTAATCTATTAATCTTGCCTTCTTCAGCACAAATCAAAGATGTCTATGTGCCAATTGCTGGAGTAATCTGCTAGGTTAACACTGAAAATCTTCTAGATTAATTCCTAAAATCAACATAAAACACTAGTCATCACCGTGTGTTGACGGTCTCAACTTGATTAACCAGATTCCACTGCTAATTATATTACTTTCTTTGCACAAATCACTAGTCCATCTTTGAGCATGGTTACCAGGGCCTGCAGCCATAGTAATCTAGTAAATTATGAATGTAATGTATAAGCCAAATGACTTACTATTTAAGGTTATTTTGTTCAATTGTGTCATTTGGTTTTTGGTTAGTTTTGTGTCGTTCATGCCATGTACTGTAGTTCCACTCTTTTATTGCTTGTTGTTTGGTGTTTTTTTTTTTTTGGTCTTGGTTGTACACTATGTTGTAACAATTGCCTTTCTTTTCTATAGGTTTTTCTCATTGAAGACCTAGGGTAGATATGATATTGATTTTTTTTAAACAGATAGGGATTTGGATGCCGATTCGTACCATGAGTTGGAACTGATAATCCTTTAACAAATAAAATTTTATGAAGAAAAAAAATACTAGAAACTGGTTCAAATCAAAATTTTATCGACTTGAACCAATAAACGAAAGATCACCAGAGCTCTTAAAACATGCCGTTAAACCCATGAATTTGGCTTCTCATTGAGCTTCTTATTGCGTCAGATTACTACTCACACTCTACAAAATTAATTACTAGAAAGATTACCAGATAACTTTTTGGGATTAACAAAAAAAAATTATAAAATTATTATCAAATTTAGTCATTAAATTACCAACTAGAGTTCTTCTAACAAGAGTTTTATTAGGTTATGATATAAATATGATAAATTTTTATTTTATTGTTAGTTGTTAACTTATCAAAAAATTATGCTACTTAGTTTAATCTTCACAATATATATATATATATATATATTATCTGCTTATATATATATTATCTGCTTTTTTTTTCTCCTCAAAATTGTTAATGCGTTGTTACTACTTCACAGCTTTGCTAAATGGATTAAAGCATTATCAAGAAATGAGCCCAAAATTGAAGGACTTATGTTGAACATTTTGCAAGAGAAAATTACATGTTATGTTTTAATTTTAAGAAATCATGTATTTATTTATGCTACATTTAAAAAAGATATACCACACTATTACATATATTATATATTTAAATTGTATCATACTTAAAAATATATGTTATTTATAAAAAGTAAGTTTTAAAGTATGATTTTATAAGAATTCCCGCATTTGTAAAGTTTTAATAAAACTTAAAAACAAGTGTATTTTGGCTTCTATAAGTCTTTTGTTGAACTTCATGCATGCAATTACCTGGAAAGAAAATAGTCTAATAGTAATTTCACACCTGACTACACTATTAGGTCAGTATTCAAATCCCTCTTTAAAAAAATACCAAGCTTTTGCCTTACTAAAGTATTTTTAATTTTTAATTGAATTTAGTTAATTTGCTTAACCAGCAAGTATTGTGATCATTTACCTATGAAGATTTCAAAATTTTTATTCAACATTAGCATTGAAAAGTTCAAACTGCAGACAATCAAATTAAATACATATATACATACGTACGTATTCCATGCATGCTTAATTTGTTTCCTAGTTTTCAACCAAAACATTACGTGGTAAATGGTGGTTGTCCACTATAATATTATTTCACTTTGAAAGAAAATTAGATCCTATTTCTATTACCAATTACCTTGCATGATGGATATAAAACAACACTAAAAGCAACTCCAAGATTGTAACACCCTTGAGTTTTAAAATAGGATTAATTATGTTAAGTTTAATTATAAAATGCACTAAGTGTGAATTTAATTTTAATTTTGGTCATTTAAGATTTTATTTCATCTGTTACATTTAAAAATTTGATTTTTAGTTTTAAAATACCAAGTGACATTTTTACCCCACATTTTTCCCATATTTATGAAAACACCCTTTAGCCTTTTATTTCTCCCATTTTTCTCTCTCTTTCCCATTTTTCCTTTTCTTTCCTTTTTCTTTCCCATTTTCTCTCAGCTCTCTTTCATCTCTCCCTTTGCAAATCTCTCTCTCTCTCTCTCATTTTCTTTGCAAAATTTCATTTTCAAGATCCATTTTCGTCGATTTGAAGCTGAGAAAGAAGTTCAATCCATAGAGTTTTGCTTCAAAAACATCCAATCAAAGGTTAGCCCTTTTTCTCAAAAACATTTGATTTTCATTTTAAATCTTTGATGTATTTTGTAATCTGAACTTTGGTGGGCTTAGATAATGTTTAATATAAGCTTATAGAACTTGTTTTATCATGGATTTAAGCTTTATTTGAACAAAAATTGATTTAATTATGTTTTGATATTTTTCTTTGATTTTCAAATCCATTGTGAAATTAAGTTTAAACTTGATGAAAATTGTTTAAATCTATTCTAGTATGATTTTCTAAGCATTATTTATGATTTTCATGATTTGGGAATTGAAAAACAGGTTTTAAAATTAGATTTTGAGTTCGAGGATGCAAAAACTCAAAGTCGCGGGTCCCTAGATTTTTTCAGTTGGTAGCCGATGTTAATCTTTGACATGCCAGATTCATGAGTTCTACAGGCTGGATTCATGTCATCGGTAGGCCAAACTCAAGCCAGTTTGATAGGCCGGTTTTGAAGTTCAATAGGCCAAACTGTGCAGATTCAGCAAGCCAAACTAGGATGTTTGATAGGCTAACAATAAAATTGAGAAATTGTATTTTTCTTTCGATTTTCAACATTTAATGATTCCAAAATGTTTCAAAAAGGATTATGATTTTGTATTATGATTATTTTGAGTCAAAAGGTACACTGATAATTAAACTGACATAATGATAATTGTTAAATGTAATTTCTGATTTTAATTGCAGTTTTCAAGGTTTTGAACGTATATGGAGCTTACGTCTATGGAATTTCAAATTAAGGTAGGATATGCATATATTTTTATCCCTTTCTTTGGTAGCCCTTTTTAAACTGTTTTGGCCAAATGCTTGATTTTTAAATTATTGCTGAAAATGATATCTGCCTTTGATCCTAAAGAATTATATTTTGATAGCTTTTCGGATTTCTAAAACCCATACAGTGACCTTTTATCAATTTTTTTACAAGTATTTATTTATTTTATCAAGATCTTTAGATTTGTTTGCGAGTGATATTTTTATCTATGATTATTGTTTTTAAACAAATTGTTTTTAACTAATTATCCTACCATGCCTTCCACTCACGTTTTCATTTTTTTTTTAAATCTCCCTTTCAGGTTTGAAGAGAAAGGATCGAAACCTAACTCTATGGATTAAAATGGTATTTTCCTCTGATCTGTTGTATGATACGTATACTATATGACTAGTCCTAAAATCGTCGCCTATATTAGATATATATTACGATTTATTCTGTAAATGATGATTTACAATGATTTTGTTATTATTATTATTATCCATATTTCACGATGTTGTTTTTATCTTTATTAGTCACACCGCATCATTTATTTCAAAGACGATGGTTTTCAATGAATTTTTATTAATAATAAGATTTACTATTACTTACCTACTCACCTTCGTGGCTAGCTTCCACGTGATGGTGAATGATAATGACACCTTAATTGTCCACCTTCGTGGCATTTACGTGATAGTGACTATCGATGATATTTGATAATAATTAGTGATATTTATTCATCTTAGTAAATTTACTCTATTTTCTTACTTTTATTTATTTTTCTTTACTTATTCTATTTATTTCATCTTCATTACCTAAAACTTACTAACCCCCTCCCCGGGGCGTCACAGAATAGTATCATAGCATAGCCTTTAGATCATTTAGGAACTAAACCTGTAAGATTTTCACTGTTTTGTTTTTGTTTTTCAAGTTTTATATCGGGACAATTGTCGTTACAATTGCATTTGAATACACAGTGTTATTTATGATTTTAAATTTTTGATGTTTTTAAATTTTGAGGATGAAATTTCTTTTAAGGAGGGTGGATTGTCATAGAATGGTATTAGAGCATAGGGTTCAGATCTTTCAGGAACTGAACTTGTGAGATTTTCACTGGTTTGTTTTGGTTTTTCAAGTTTTATATCTGGACAATTGTCATTACAGTTGCATTTGAATACACAGTGTTATTTATGATTTTAAATTTTTGGTGTCTGTAAATTTCGAGGATGAAATTTTTTTTAAGGAGGATGGATTGTAACGCCCTTAAATTTTTAAAGTAGGATTAATTATGTTAAGTTTAATTATTAAATGTGCCAAGTGTGAATTTAATGTTAATTTTGGTCATTTAAGCTTTTATTTCATCTGTTGCATTTATAAATTTGATTTTTGGTTTTAAAATACCAAGTGACATTTTTACCCCACATTTTTCCCATATTTATGAAAACGCCCTTGAGCATTTTATTTCTCTCATTTTTCTCTCTCTTTCCTGTTTTTCTTTTCTTTCCTATTTTCTCTCAACTCTCTTTTGTCTCTCCCTCTACAAATCTCTCTCTCTCATTTTCTTTGCAAAATTTCAATTTCAAGCTCCATTTTCACTGATTTGAAGCTGAGAAAGAAGTTCAATCCATCAAGTTTTACTTCAAAAACATCCAATTAATGGTTAACCCTTTTTCTAAAAAACTTTTGATTTTTATTTTGAATCTTTGATGTATTTTGCAATCTAAACTTTGGTGAGCTTGGATAATGTTTAATCTAAGCTTATAAGACTTGTTTTATTTTGGATTTAAGCTTTATTTGAACAAAAATTGATTTAATCAAGTTTTGATTTTTTTTTTTATTTTCAAATCCATTGTGAAATTGAGTTTAAACTTAGGGAAAATTGTTTAAATCTATTCTAGTATGATTTTCTAAGCTTTTTATATGATTTTTATGATCTGGGAATTGAAAAACAGGTTTTAAAATTGGATTTTGAGTTTGAGGATGCCAAAACTCAAAGCTCAGGTCCCCAGATTTTTTCAGTTTGGTAGGCCAGTTATCAAGTTTGGTAGGCCGAACTGTGCAGGTTCGGCAGGCCAAACCAGGATATTCGACATGCCGACTATGAACTTGGAAATTGTATTTTTCTTCTAGTTTTAAACGTTTAATGATTTCAAAATGTTTCAAAAAGGATTATGATTTTGTGTTATGATTATTTTGAGTCAAAAGGTACACTAATAATTAAACTAACATAATGATATTTGTTAAATGTGATTTCTAATTTTAAATGCAGTTTTCAAGATTTTGAACATATATGGAGTATATGTTGAATTTTGTTTGGAGCTTACATTATTGGAATTTCAAATCAAGGTAGGATATACATATATTTCTATTACTTTCTTTGGTAGCCCTTTTTAAACTGTGTTGGCCAAATGCTTGATTTTTAAATGATTGTTGAAAATAATATCTGTCTTTGATCTTAAAGAATTATATTTTGATAGCTTTTCGGATTTCCAAAAACCGTATGGTGACCTTTAATCAAATTTCTTACAAATAAGTATTTATTTATTTTGTCAAGATCTTTAGATTTGTTTGCGAATGATATTTTTATCTATGATTAATATTGTTTTTAATTAATTATCTTGCTACGCCTTCCGCTCACATTTTCCTTTTTTTTTTTTTAAATCCCTCTTCTAGGTTTGAGGAGAAAGGATGGGCCCAAGATCGAAACTTGGCTCTATAGATTAAAATGGTATTTTCCTCTGAGCTGTTGTATGATACGTATACTATACGACTAGTCCCAAAGTCATCGTATTTATTATATATATATTACGATTTATTCTGTAAATGATGATTTACGGTGATTTTGTTATTATTATTATTATTCGTATTTCACGATGTTGTTTTCATCTTTGTGAGTCCTACCACGTCATTTATTTCAAAGACGATGGTTTTTAATGAATTTATATTAATTATGTGGTTTACTGTTACTTATCTGCTCGCCTTCATGGCTAGCTTCTACGTGATAGTGAATGATAACGACACCTAGATCATCCACCTTCGTGGCATTCATATGATGGTGACTATCAAAAATATTTAATGATAATTAATGATATTTATTCAGCTTATGAGTAAATTTACTCTATTTTCCTTATTTTCATTTTTTTTCTTTACTTATTTTGTTTATTTTCGTCTTCATTACCCAAAACTTACTGACTCTCTCCTCGAGGCGTCACATAGCTATGCTAAAAATTTATAAAGTTATATATACATAATATATAACAGCCAATAAAGTCAATCAAAGTCATGGCAAATTTATCAATCTACTTGTTGAACTTAATATATTATGTTTGAGCATAACATAATGCAACTTAAACTAAAAGCATATATATATATATATATATAATATGTATAATGCAACTTAAACCAATAAAAACACATTTCAACTTTAAACCCTAAAATGTATTTTCGAGCATATAATAGTTCTTATGTTTTCAACTTAGAGGTGTAAGGATTCGAACTCTCAATTTTTTTGAAATTACTGCTAGACTATGCATGAGTTTCAATCATACAATATTAAGCATTTTGTTTTTTCAGTAGTTTGCTGCCCTAATTAGTATCCACAATTCAAGTTGAGTTGATTGGCGGCTTCTAAAACTAGAAGACAAACAAAGGTAAGGTAATATATAAACTCAAAACATGTAGAATTTACTCTTAAAAAACAAAACAAAATAGAACGAAAACAAATTGTAGTAGTTGAGTTGTTGGAAGCATATGGCACTATAAGAAATTATTGATTACACGACCTTTATTTCACCACCGTTTCCTAAAAATCGTCGTGGTAAGGTCAAAAATACATGGCAAGTTACGCCCGTGAAAACGAAGACCGTCATGGTATGGGGAGAAGATATCACGACGGTTTTCTCGAAAAACCATCGTGGAATACGAAAGATACCATGACGGTTTCTCAAGAAAACCGTCATGGTATCTCAAATATATTACGACAGTTTTTGGAGAAAACCGTCGTGGTATATGAAGATACCACGACAGTTTCTCGAGAAAACCGTCGTGGTATATTTAGATACCACGACAGTTTTCTCGAGAAACAGTTGTGGTATCTTCCACGACGGTTTTTTTAAAAAATCGTCGTGGTAGCTTACTTAAAACCCCCTCTCCAATCTCGACATTTAGACACATTTCAGAAACACACTTCACAAATACAAACATAGACCCGTCCGAATTAGCCACCGCCTCCACACTCCTTAATCTCAGCCCAAATTGTAAGTTTTTTTGTAGAAAGTGAGAAATAGTTGTTGATTGTGATGTATAATTAATCCAAAATTGATAAATAGTTGTTCATTTTGTTGTTTATTCCGTGAAGTTTGTATTGTGGATCATGGGTATGATTTCTTCATTTTATAATGAGTATGTGTAACTTGTTTTATGATGGATGATGTTTTTTTTATGATTAATTAATATATGTAGGTGGGTATATATATAAATTGTGAAATTAATTTTAATTGAATATTTGCTATTTATTATTTTGATTTAGGAATTGCAAAATGGATAGGAAATGGATGTCGAATTTTCGATTGTCTAAAGAGTACGTGAATGGTGTAGAAGACATCTTGGATTTTGCCAGAAGACATCTTGGATTTTGCCAAAAGTCATGCAAATGGTGATAAAATTTGATATCCTTGTGTTCAATGTGGAAACCATAGATTGCATCCAATTACAATTGTTAGAGGACATTTATTTCGAAATGGAATCATAAGTAGTTATCAAACGTGGCATTTTCATGGCGAGTCTAATTTCAATCCAACTTTACTAAATAAAGAAAAGCAATCTATT